>CABHPQ010171806.1:43781-61891 GCA_902168405.1 Peromyscus aztecus | reverse complement strand
CCCCCACCCCGGCCCGGGCTCCCCACCCAGGCCGTCCCTCCGGGACCCGCCGCCCGGGCCTGCCTCGGCCCCGCGTGGAGCAGCCGCGGCGTGTGAGGTGAGTGGGGGTGCAGAAGGAAGTCCCGGGCCCGGCCGGGCCAGGGGAGGGCTGGGAGCCGGGGCTGCCGGGGCTGCGGGGCGCGAGGGGGTGTTGGGGACCGCCGGGAAGAAAGTGTGAGCCGCCGGCTCGGCCTTCCCGCCGCGTTCTCCGGGCACCCCGGGGACAGGCGTGCCCTCGGAGTCTGCACACGCAGTCAGCCCAATTGCAGGGCGGGATCCGAGCTGAGTGTTGCAAGGTTCCCGGTTCAGGGTGGAGAATGGGTTCCACGGGGTGACTGCGAGTGCCGTCCGGTTAGAAGGTCCTGGGAATATTAGGAAGAGACTGGTCAAAGAGAAATACCCGGTGGGGTTGGGGGTGGGGGTGTCTGCTACTTGACTGGGGTGGGGCGCAATGTGAAGCAAAATGAAAACTGAGATTTGAAGGTAGAGAAAACGAAATATAAAGGAAAGGAAGCCACAGGGTGGAAGGGACCTGAGAACTCTAAGCAGCTGGCAAATGTCAAAAATGTGTAATCTTTTTTGGCAGGTGTCCTTAAGAAAAAAAAAAAAAAAAAAGACAGCTGGTTTCTCTGTTTCTCAAAGGACCTCAATAACTTAATGATAAGTTATTTTATATATCTATAAAAATCTATGAAATGCTTCTTCTAAAGAAAAAACTACTTCCTTAGCATTCCAAAGCCACTTTAGCATAGCCAAGCATGGTGGCAAACGCCTGTAATCTCAGCATTTACAAAGGCGGAGGCCAAATTATCAGCAGTTCAAAGCCAGCCTGGGCTACATGAGACTCTGTCTCAAAAATAAAAGCCACCTGAAGCATATTAATGATCTCACATTTTAGTAGGCAGGAGATGGGTGTTACAATCTTACTTTTGAAGCAGAAAATTAGGGCATATAAAGTAACATACTTACAAAGCTAAAATGCCATAAATACTTGCAAGTACTGAGGTGTCACTGTGCAAATGTTTTGCAGATTTTGAAAGGAAATACACTTTAAAAAATTAACATAATGAGCTGGAGAGATGGCTCAGTGGTTAAGAGCTCTTGGTGCCGTTCTAGACGTTTTTGGGTTTTTTCTTTTTAATTAATGCAAGAGAACTGGGGATTTTATTGTAGAGCGCTTACCAAGCATCCACAAAGCCCCAGGTTCAGTCCCCAGCACCACCAAAACCTGGCATTGTGGCCACACCTGTGATTCTAGCAGGTGGAGGCAGGAGAATCAGAAATGTAAGGTCAGCTGCATTGTTTGAGATCAACCCAGGCTAGAAGAGACTATGTCTCCTCCTGAAAAAGGGCACTGGGGTATAGCTCAGTGGTAGAGTCCCTGCGTTCAACCACCAGTACTGGAAATGTGAAATAAAGGACCGCACAGCTTTGCTGTGGGCCTTAAATAGGGAAGTTTCCCCACTTTGAGATCTTGCAGACGAGGGGGGGATTTCACAGGTGCCTCTGACTGAACCTGTGACCTGCAGATGTAAACGTGCCAAGGCTTTATCAAAGAATGGGTGGTAGGATCAGGGTTTTGTCAGGATCCTAATCGTCCCTTGTCCGTCCATTCTCTGGTCTTTCATCCCTCTCTGTAGTCGTTAATTCTGGGGGACTGTGGCAGCATTTCCACATTGTTACAGATGTCTTCTCACTTATTCCATTGACCACACATTTAAAAAAAATGTTTTTACATGTTTCTTGGGAGGGTGCCCACATGCCACAGCACAGATGTGGGGCTGGACAGCATCCAGGAGTTGGTTCTCCCCTCTCACCATTGTGGTCCCAGGGATTGGATTCAGGTGTCAGGCTCACAGCAGGCGACTTAACTCACTGAGCAGTCTTGCCAACACCAAACAATCTGGTGTTTTGTTTGGTTGGCTTTTTGAAGTACCGGGAACTGAACCTAGGGCCTTGCGCAAGCTAAGCAAACACTCTGTCACTAAGCTATATTATACCCCTGACCTGGCCAGATTTTCTTAAGCTTCCAGGATCATTGACTCTAATTCAGTCCCGCGTTCCTCTCTTGAATTGCTTGTTTGCTGTAATTTTTCCTTTCCTTGCTCAGTAGTAGGGCTTTATTTATTTGGGTTTTTGTTGTTTTGGTTTTTTTTTTGTTTTTTTTTTGACATGGTGACCTTGAACTCACTATCTGGCAGAGGGTGGCCTTGAACCTTGTAGGTTCTGGGATTATAAGTTTACAACAAACCCAGCTACTGTCTTATTGTCTGAGGGCTTGACAAAGGTCCAGGCAGCATTCCCCTTGGGCCTCTGAGCTTCTGCTTTTGGCCATACATGCAAAGGACCACTTCCAGTTTGTCTCAGCTCAGCAGGTTTGTGATACCAAGCTTCTCCTTACCCTCTGCAGGGTCAATGCTTGTGATTCTCAATGGAGAGTGAGAGCACAGCTTCATGATGAGAACCAGCCCCCGTCGGCCACTGATTCTCAAAAGACGGAGGCTGCCCCTTCCTGTTCAAAATGCCCCAGGTGAAACATCAGAGGAAGAAGCAAAGAGACTCCCTGCCCAGCAGGAGCCTACTCAAGCACAGGCCTCCCAGGAGGTGGCAGAGTCCAGTTCTTGCAAGTTTCCAGCTGGAATCAAGATTATCAATCACCCAACCATGCCCAACACACAAGTGGTGGCCATCCCCAACAATGCCGATATCCAGAGCATCATCACAGCACTAACTGCCAAAGGGAAAGAGAGTGGTAGCAGTGGACCCAACAAGTTCATCCTCATCAGCTCTGGGGGAACCTCATCTCACCCTCCTGGTCCCCAGCCTCAAGCCCAAACCAGCAATGATTCCAGGAAGACAGAAGTGATCACCGAGACGTTGGGACCAAAGCCAGCAGCTAAGGGTGCGCCTGTTCCCAAGCAACCTGGAGCCCTTCCAAGGCAAAGACAGGAAAGCTGTGGTATGTGGTCTGCGAGGAAAAGGGTTGTGGAGGCTGGCCTTTCTCACTGGCAAGGCTGCCTGCAGTCTGATCCTGATGTCTGTAATAGATAGGAATCTAGGAGGAACCAAGGCAAAGGCTTGCTTTTCTTTATTCCGAAACTTTGAGCTGACCATCTGGGCACTGTTGAAAGGGTTACAATAATGTATCATTCCCATCACTCTCTTTATATCGGAAAAAGATTTGTTGATTGGCTGGTTGGTTGGTTGGTTTGATTTATTCTTTGTATTGACTTGTGTCTTAGTCGCCGTTCTATTGCTGTGAAGAGACACCATGCCCAAGGCAGCTCTTATGAAAGAAAGCATTTAACTGGGAGCTTGCTTACGGTTTTAGAGGTTTAGTTCACTATGATCATGGTGGGGAGCATGGCAGCATTTAGGCTGGCACTGGAGCAGTAGCTGAGAGCTACATCCTGATCTGAACTGAGATAGAACCTGGGCCTGGCATGAGCTTTTGAAACTTAAAAGCCCACTCCCAATGACACACTTCTCCAACAAGGCCACGCACGTCTCCTAATCCTTCTAATCCTTTGAAATAGTGCCACTCACTGGTGCCTAAGCATTCAAACATATGAGCCTATGGGGGCCATTCTTAGTCATACCACCACAACCTATAAGGAAATAAATCTCCATCTTAAAGGAATAAACTGGAGCCTGGGGAAGAAAAGTGACTTTCTTGTGTAGTTATCCAAAAGTTGCCTTGACAGATGCCTAAGGTTCCATCTGGTTCATTGAAATGTAGTTCATTGCTCCTGAATTTCCTAAGTCCATCATGGAGCAGAATAACTTACAGCCACAACAATTTACCATGTGTTCCCTGCCCCTAAGAGTATGGGTCTTGGAGGGGTTATTGCCACCATCGATTTCGATGGTGCTTCAGGGCATCTGAGAGGCTGCTAATGAAGTCTTGGGTTGTTTTCCTTGTAGCTGGCCGCGAAGCAGCAGGCTGCACGCTGGACAACAGCTTAACCAATATCCAGTGGCTTGGGAAGATGAGTTCTGATGGACTGGGCCCCTGCAGCATTAAGCAGGAGATGGAAGAGAAGGAGAATTGTCACCTGGAGCAGAATCAGGTTAAGGTGAGCTGTTGTTCTGTCACTCATTACCGAAGTCAAAACTAGTGCAGGGGATTTCTTTCTTTCTTTTTTTTTTTTTAAGATTTGTTTACTTATCATGTATATAGTGTTCTGCCTTCATGTATGCTTGTAGACCAGAAGAGGGCAACAGATCTCACTACAGATGGTTGTGAGCCACTATGTGGTTGCTGGGAATTGAACTCAGGACCTCTGAAAGAGCAGCCAGTGCTCTTAACCGCTGAGCCATCTCTCCAGCCCCATGCAGGGGATTTCTAAGAAGGGAAATGGATCAAGGAGCTGCTGGAGCAGAACATCCAAGTTCTCTTATTGACACTACTTAGTGCTTTTCTATGTAATTTTTCTTTAAAAAAATTTTTGGAGGTACTGGAGAGTGAATCCAAGGCCTTGAATATAGTATGTAAGACTAGACCACTAGTAAGACTAGACCACTAACTGGGAGGTGGTGGTACACACCTTTAATGGGAGGCAGAGTCAGGCCTGGTCTACAGAGTGAGTTCCAGGATAGCCAGGGCTACACAGAGAAACCCTGTCTCCAAAAACAACAAGCAAACAGAAGACACTAAGCTACATTTCCAATCCTTTTTTATTTTTACTTTGAGGCAGGGTCTGGCTAAAACTGACCTTGCTTGGGTCTTCCTGCCTCAGTCTTTTGAGTAGATAGGGTTACAGCTGTGTGCCACCACACCCAGCTCTGTGACATTCGAGTTACTCTACTGTCTGGGATCTCTTAACTGTCTCCATCTGTGGCTCTTGGATGGCAGGTTCCTGTCTTATTTTATATTTCCCTAGCTCTGGATTTTATGTCCCGGGCTTAATAGCCCTTAGTAGATATTTAGGAAATGATAATCCATTGGGATTTTTCTTTATACTTAATTTTATTTCATATGCATTGGTGCTTTGCCTGCATGTATGTCTGTGTGAGGGTGTCAGGTCCCTGGAACTGGAGTTACAGTAGTGAGCTGCCATGTGGCTCTTGGGAATTGAACCTGGGTCCTCTGAAAGAGAAGTCAGTGCTCTTAACCGCTGAACTATCTCCTCAGCACCCCATTTGGATTTTTAACAGTATGAATTGAGTGTAGCATTATTGATAGACAGTTTTATTAGGAGATACACTATAATATTAATAGGAAAGTGAATTCGATAGGAATTACATTTGTGTTAATTGAACTGTATACTTAAATATACATCTGTGCTTGTAAAGTTACATCTCAGACTTTTAAACTGAATGATCAGATCTTTGTCTAAAACATCCGAATGTGTCCTTTGAAAGCATTTGTCCCACACTTTTGACTGTTTCTTCTATACAACCACTCAGGCAGCTTATCTTCTGGAAAAGGATGGAAGTGAGTCAGTTAGTTCCTAATTGGTTGGGGCCTAGACTAACATCTGCCTGAACTTTAATTCCATTATGAAATAATGAAATAGTGGTCTCAAATAAGTTTGTTTTCCTGGGCAGAGGTGGTAAGTGCCTTTAATCTCAGCACTTGGGAGGCAGAGGTAGGCAGATCTCTGTGAGTTCAAGGCCAGCCTGGTCTACAGAGTGAGTTCCAGAACTTTGTGTAGCCCTGCAGAGAAACCCTGTCTCGGGAGGAAGGGGAAAGCTTGTTTTTAGTATAGTCTAGAGCAGTGGTTCTTAACCTGTGAGTCATGACCCCTTTGGGTCGCATGTCACATATCCTGCATATCAGATATTTACATCATGATTCATAACAGTAGCAAAATTACTGTTACGAAGTAGCAACAAAATAATTTTATGGTTGGGGGTCACCACAATATGAGAAACTGTATTAAAGGGTCACAGCATTGGAAGGTTGAGAACCATTTCTCCACGGCCTGGGGGTAGGGAATGGTTCTCATGAACTCCACTGTGTCATTCTCTGTTCTCTCCCTTTGGCTTCTTGAACCGCACAGACTGAGGAGCCCTCAGGAGCATCTACATCTTGGCAGGACTCTGTGTCGGAGAGACCACCCTACTCTTACATGGCCATGATACAATTTGCCATCAACAGCACTGAGAGAAAGCGTATGACCTTGAAGGATATCTACACTTGGATCGAGGACCACTTCCCCTACTTTAAGCACATTGCCAAGCCAGGCTGGAAGGTATTATGTCCCATAGCCCATGCCAGGGTCATTCTGGTATAACTGTTTCTCACTCTTTGCTTCAGATTGTGTCTTAGTGAAAAATAAGAAAAAACTATGAGCCTCCTGGCCCCCAAGATGAATTTCCTGGAACATCTAGTGGGCAGGGCCTTTTCTTTTTCTCTCTGTTTTCAGACAGTCTCACTACATGCTCTAGGCCGGCCTCAAACTTACAGTCTTCCTCAGGAGCAGGTAGGATTGCAAGTGTGTGCTACCATGCCCACCTGGGCAGGTTTGTCTTGTTTTTCATCTCATGCATCGGGGCTCAGATGCTCAAGAACCATGTCAGAACCAGAAAGTGTGTGTGCGTGTGCGTGTGCGTGTGCGTGTGCGTGTGTATGCGCGCGCGCGCGCGCGGGCGTGCATTCACTTATTTGCTTGGGAATGGCAGGCCTGTGAAGGTCAGAGGACAGTTTGTTAGAGCTGTCTCTCAATGGGAGTTCTGGGATTGAGCTCAGGCTTGGCAGCAGGTACCTTTACCCACTTTTCAGTCCCCTGCATTACATTGAAAAGCTTGAGTAGAATGGGATTTGTCAGGCTGGAGATGTAGCTCAGTGGCAGAGTTCTGACCTGGCGTGCACAAGAGCCCAGATTTGAAGTGGGATTTGCCAGGAACAATGACGTCTGACTCCTGCTTGGACCAGAGTATGACCTCACGTCCTCTCTGCAGCCTGCCCTGTGGTGTCTGCAGTGCAGACAGCTGGGCTGCCTGACACACACCTGGGCTGCCTGACACACACCTGGGCTGCCTGACACCTGGCCATGGGTGGCAATGCTTCAGTTGTATTTGATTCTCACATTGGCATGTTGTTCCTCGATCTCCAAAATCAAATTTCCAGTCTCTGAGGTAGGATCTTTCTGAGTAACCCAGACTAGCTTTGACCTCTGTATCTTCCTGCCTCGTCTTCGTAAGGACTGGGAAATGGGTGTACACCACCACGTCCAGGCGTGGAGATCGTTTTTTCCTGCGGCTGCTCCTGACCTTCAGTGTTTCTCTGTGGACTGTGCAGTGGACGACAGTCTTCTCACTTGTGATGCCAAAGGGAAAACACGGGGGCTTGGCTGCCCGGCTTTGTCTGTCTCCATTTTCCCACTCAGGTGATGAGGCAGAAGTTGCAGGTGTAAAGCTCTTTTTCAGGGTTCTTTTCATCTTAGTCCTGCACTGGGATCGAGAGCAGGAATAGAGAGGGAAATTTCCAGGCTAAGACCTTAAGAGCCTGGAAATAGGCTAAATCTGTTTTTTGTTGTTATGGTGTGTTGTTTTTGTAACCAGCTGAAGAGGTGTGGACAGTCTTTATCTCCTGGGGTGTAGGTCTGAGGTTAGCTCTGCAGTGTGGCGTATCAGGAAGGGAGGTGCCAACAGGTGAGATTGCAAGGACCCTGAGCATAGCCTCTGTTGAACACAGTGGGAGACTCCCCTGCCTTTCCCAGTTCGCTCCAAGGGTGATGTTTCCCAAGCTAACTGAACTGCTAACTGCTTCTCTTTCTCTTTCAGAACTCTATCCGTCACAACCTTTCTCTGCATGACATGTTTGTTCGGGAGACATCTGCCAATGGCAAGGTCTCTTTCTGGACCATTCACCCAAGTGCCAATCGCTACTTGACGCTGGACCAAGTGTTTAAGGTGATTGTTCCTGTTTCATAGAGAGCCAGAGTTGTTGGTTATAGAGCCTTCTGGAAAGGAGCAGTGTTCCTCCTGACGTTCTCTGATTGAGAGAGAGCTAGAAGCCAGTCAGCCAGTTAATGATTTGCATAATTAATGACTGTTAATGCCCTGAACTCAGGTGACAGATACCGAGTGACACTCCTTTGCACTAGCCCCGAGCACAAAGAGAACTGTTCTGGTCCAAACTAGAGGAGTCTCTCTCTAACTCCCCTGTAAGTAGACAGTTGTTACTATACAGCTTCCAGGTCTCTAACTGGGGTTCTGATCAGCGAGTCTGGGATGGGCCTAGTGATGGGGGGGGGGGCGTCTGTCGGCACACATGCCAGTGCATGTGTAGAGGCCAGAGGAGGACACTGGGTGTCCTGTTCTACCTTTCTTCGTTTCCTTGGGATGAGGTCTCTTTGAAACTGGAGCCATGCTGATTGTCAGTGGGCCCCATCCATCCACCTATCTCCACCTGCCCCTCATAGTGCTGGGGTTACAGGCACATGCATGGCCAACCCCTGGCTTTATCTTATTGTTTAATGTAGGTGTTGGGATCTGAACTCAGATCCTTATGTTATACACAAGCTGCCTTACCCACTGAGCCGTCTCTCCAGCCCTGTAATTTGTATTTTCAATCTTGCTCCAAAGAAACCCTTCTCTAAGTCTAGAGACCAGAAATGGAGCCACAGGAACGTGTTTTCAGGAAAAAGGTTGTTTTGGGAACTTGTGAGTGCCCACAAGGATGCTGTTGCTGTCCTGTTCTTCTGGAAGGGACCATTATCCATGGTGTTCCTTGGCACCCATCAAATAGGTTTCTTCCTAGTCTGGGTAGATTGACCACGTTGGTGGTAACTTCATCTCATTTCTCTCCCTCGATGCCTGGCCGCCACCAGCCACTGGAACCAGGGTCTCCACAATCGCCCGAAAACTTGGAATCAGTAAGATTCTTTTCCTCCGGCTCGGGGCTTGGCCTTACTTCCCTTCACTGCTCAGCATGGCTTTAGTGGGCAGAGAAGCTGTGATGTGGGGAGGGGACTGTGTTTGGCCCCATGGCTGCTAGCCCTAAACACAGCACCACAGAGGTGTGCTGAGCAGAGCAAAGTGGGCACGGCAGGACCGGCCACTGCGAGGACAAGTGCATGGCATGGGCCTTGCAGGCAGCGGCAGCAGCAGCCTGCTCTCTCAGCCTGCCGTTTCTTTGTCTCTCTGAGAGCTGTTGCATTCCCAGGGGGTGGTGAGGATCATGGGTAGGTGTCGCATTGTCCTGTCCTCATATGTCTGTGGCTGTCCACTTTTCCCTAGCATGGCTTGACAGATTGTACTTACCCTCATCCGTCATTCAAACTAGCTTTTTCTTTCTGGGTTGTTGGATTCTTTCTGGTTGTTTGTTGGATTGATGCCAATTGCATCAGCTCAAGTTGGTGGGGTTCTACTCTCTCCCCTTACCTTACTAGCCCAGGTTTCTTTCTCCCCATAAGCAGCAGCAGAAACGACCCAATCCTGAGCTCCGTAGAAATGTGACCATCAAAACTGAACTCCCGCTGGGCGCCCGTGAGTATGAGTGTGGGCAGCAGCCCTGCCCAGTCCTGGTTCTGGGGCCTATCTCAGGTTACGTCACCAACTTAAAGGATCTGAGCCATAATTAAACAGAGCTTCTGGAGTGGGAAGTAGTGGACCTCTAGCTTTGCTACCTCTGATCTCTCCTGCTTCTCTCTAGGGCGAAAGATGAAGCCACTGCTCCCACGGGTCAGCTCATACCTGGTGCCCATCCAGTTCCCAGTGAACCAGTCTCTGGTGTTACAGCCCTCAGTAAAGGTGCCATTGCCTCTGGCAGCTTCACTTATGAGCTCGGAGCTCGCCCGTCATAGCAAGCGAGTCCGAATTGCACCCAAGGTACTGCTAGCCAACGAAGGGATAGCCCCACTTCCTGCTGCAGGACCAGTGAAGGAGGAGAAACCCCTGCTTGAAGAAGGGCTATTGCCTTTGCTTCCTATTCAGTCCATTAAGGAGGAAGAAATCCAGCCTGGGGAGGACTTGCCACACTTAGAGAGGCCTATCAAAGTGGAGAGCCCTCCCTTGGAAGAGTGGCCCTCTCCATGTGCATCACTGAAAGAGGAACTGTCCAATTCCTGGGAAGATTCTTCCTGCTCTCCTACCCCAAAGCCCAAGAAGTCCTATTGTGGGCTCAGATCCCCAGCCCGGTGTGTCTCAGAAATGCTGGTGACTAAGCGAAGAGAGAAGAGGGAGGTGAGCCGGTCTCGGAGGAAACAGCACCTGCGCCCACCCTGTCTGGATGAGCCTGAGCTGCTCTTCTCAGAGGACCCCAGCACATTACAACCAGCCATGGAGCCCCTTCTCCTAGCAGAGTCTTCAGAGCCTGCACCCCAGCTCAGCTGCCCTCAGGAGGAGGGAGGGCCCTTCAAGACCCCTGTCAAGGAGACGTTGCCCATCTCTTCCACTCCTAGCAAGTCTGTACTCTCCAGAACCCCTGAGTCCTGGAGGCTCACGCCCCCAGCCAAAGTTGGGGGGTTAGATTTCAGCCCAGTACGAACCCCCCAGGGCGCCTTTGGCCCCTTGCCTGACTCCCTGGGGCTGATGGAGCTGAACACCACACCTCTGAAAAGTGTTCCCCTTTTTGACTCACCCCGAGAGCTCCTCAACTCAGAACCCTTTGACCTTGCCTCTGACCCCTTTAGCAGCTCTCCGCCTCCACATCTGGAGGTCCCCAAGCCAGGCTCCCCTGAGCCACAGGTCCCCAGCCTTTCAGCCAACCGTTCTGTCACAGAAGGCCTGGTCTTGGACACAATGAATGACAGTCTCAGCAAGATCCTTCTAGACATCAGCTTCCCTGGCCTGGAGGAGGATCCTCTAGGCCCTGACAACATCAACTGGTCTCAGTTCATCCCTGAGCTGCGGTAGAAGCAAGGCCTTGCCCTTGCCACTCAAGCTACCCATTGTGTGGCTGGATAGTGCAAGGCTCAGTGTACCCCGAGCCCTCTGAGGGAAGCTAGCAGGCAAGGGCTGAGCTGTGCCCCTTACCTAATTATGCCAAGATAGTAGTCACATCTAAGCCACTGCTGGGACCTGTGCATGCAGTAGGGTCTCCCAGAGAGTCTGAGCCTTCCACTCTCTCTGCTGGTCACCGAAGGGTGGATGTGACAAAAGCAGTGATGGTCAGGAAGTGCCCAGTAGTCATCTGCTGCTCCTGGCAGGATAGCCCTGGCAAATGGTGTAAGTTCCCCAAATTGTCCTCTAATTATAAATGTAAGCTTATTTCCTTAGCTCATTCTCTAGAGACTGCCAGGGGTAGGGAGGGTAACACGGGGTTACACTTTGCTTCTGCTTGTGGCCTTTGGGGAAAGGACCTGCGGTGCAGTTTCTTCCACACTTGTGGGTTCTGCTGGAGGCATCTAGACATACAGGTTGGCTTGCCAGGATCCCGCTTGCTGCCCTTTCCTGACACCCCCATGTTTCCAAGCCAGTGGTCCTGCAAGAAGAAATCCTGGTATAAAAGCCTGTTGGATTTGGGTGTAGGGGGATGGGTGTGCCTGAAGCAAAGCATGGGTACTCACGTGAGTCCTGTTGGTGTTTGTTTCTCTGATAGTGTTCCTAATCATGCCAGAGAGTCTAGCATTGAGAGCTCAGGCTGAGGCCTGAGATGGAGAAAGTGACCCCTGACCTGCCTGGCTTCCTTAGCTTGTACCTGAGCTTTGCAAAGAGCCACCCTAGGCTCCAATACACAAGCTAGCACAAAAACACTACTGTAACTACCTACTGAATAAAACCCAGGGTGGCACTGCTGGTCTCGAGGAACTGAATGAGGGTGATGGTGGAGACGAGATGGTGGGCAAGGCCTTGCACAGATGTTCCTCCCATGCCCTTTTCTGACTCAGAAATTGCTAGTTTTGTCTGGTGTGGTGGTTCATGCCTATAATCTCAGCCCTTGGGATAGAGGCAGGAGAATCAGCTAGTCTAGGTATGTGAGATCCTGTCTCCCACGAAGTCCAGTTTCCTGCTGTTTCCCTGCACTGTCCACCTCTTCCTGCCACCCCCAGACCTGCCATGGGACCAGAATCTGACTTAGGCCCCTGTTGATTCCTCAAGTTACAACAGCACTTCCCCTCCCAGTCCCTTCAACATTCAGGCTGGAAAGCTGGGCCCATTGCAGGGGTCTCATTACCACTTCTATCCCAGCCCCAAGCCTGGGAACCTGTCTGCTTCCTCCTCAAGCCTCCCAGCAAGGTCCTCCTGGAAGCAGCTCCTGTTACCACATTTTGTAACTAGAACTGACAGCACTGCCCCCTCCCTACCTCACCAGGAAAGCATCAGGGACTGAAGAGCCTCCCAGGACAGGCAAGAGCCTCCTCCCAGCAGCACCAGTCAGGAAGCATCACCATAGCAACCCTAGCAGCAAACAATGGTACCAGAAAGGGCTTTTCCCCAAAGCCTCCCCTCCTGGCTCTGTGGCTCAGAGGAAGAATGGCCAGCAGCTGGAAAAGATCACTCCAAAGGCCATCCGTGAAAGATGTATCTCATGTCAGGGAGCCTTTCCTGCAGGTAGGGTGGGGCCCAACTCTGCAGCCCAACTTTGAGGTTGTCCTGAGCAGCAGGCTTCATGGAACACAAACTTCTGCCTTCATCCTATGATACGCTAAGTTTGCTTAGGAGGAGGAGCCTGGCTAGCACAGGTTGAAGAGGCCTTATCTAGAGCAATTGGGGCCAGAAATATTCTTAGCTTTGGGATTTATTTTTGGATTTTGAAGTGTTTGGATGTATGTCATAAACTGTCTTGGGGAGGGACCCAAAACTTACCCTGAGATCCCTCTGTGTTTCATAGATGTCTTATACACAGCCGAAAGGTGACTGTGCATGCAATATTTTCAGGATGTCTGATATTTGAGACTGATCGAAAAGGTTGAATGTGGAATTTTCTGATTGTGACACCATGCTCTTACCCAGGGGGAAAAATAAGATTTGCATTTTCAGATTTCGGGGTGTTTGTTTTGTTTATTTTTGAGGCAGAACCTCCCTATATAGCCCCTGTTGAAATTCACACATAGGCTCGGCTATTGTCAAACCTGTGGAGGTCTGCCTCTACCTCCTAACGAGTTACTAGCACGGACTGTCATGCCTGGTCTATCCCAGGCATGTTTGTGCTGGCTCTCAGCCCTTTCCTCTGGGTGTTCTTACAGAAAAGACTTAGGGAGTTAAGTACAGTGAGTCATGCCTGTAATGTTAGCATTCATCAGCCTGGTCCACCAAGGCTACAAAGAGATCTTATCTCACAAAATCAAAAGAAGAAGGAAGGAGAAAATAAACATGCCGGCGAGCCAACAAGATGGCTCGGGTGGTTAGGACACTTGCTGTGCCTGATAGCCTGAGTTCCATCTCTAGAACTGACGTGGTAGAGAAAGCAGACTCCTTCAAGCTGTCCTCAGACCTTCACATGCATGCTATGGCATGTGCATGTATGTCCACATGCACTAGATTTTAATTCTAAAGAAATAGGATCTAGGGGATGATGCTGAAGGAACTGGTGGAGTTTTGGAGTGAGGAAAGCCCTAGAGTGGGTGAGAGGGAAGAACATTTTAAAAGACATTTCTGGTCCTGGTCAGACTGTGAACAAGCTCTTAGCCACGTTTCACACAGCTCAGTATGCTGAGGTTGAACACAGCGTAAACCTGAACTCTCCCACTTGGTTGAGACCTCATGTGAATCCCTCACTGTAACGGGGTCTGTCTGCCTCTGAAGTAGGGACTTGGTTGCCATTTTGGTCAGTTTTCTACTGCTGTGACAAAATTCTTGTGATAACTCAAAAGAGGAGAGGTCCCCTGGGACTCGTGGAGGCTTCCTTCAGTGTGCGGCGGTCATTTGGCCTTGCTCTTCTACACCTGTGAGGCACCCGCGGAGGAAGAGTGTGCCAAAGCAGGCTGCTCACCTCATGGGCACCCAGAAGCAAAGAGGCAGGAAGGGTCCTGGCTCCCACTGTCCCCCTTAAAAGCATGCTGCCAGGGGCCTAACTTCCACGAGGCCCCTCCACCTGAGGTTCTACCGACTCCCAGGCAATACTCAGGCTGGAACCAGGCCTTTTACGCCAGCCTTTGAGGGACATTTACACAAACCAGAGCAAAACTGGATATTTTCTCATGGAGTTGGAGGAAAGGGGGCACCATGTTTCGTGGAGGGAAGAAAAGAAAAGGTACGGAAAGAACATTCTAGATGCTTCCTGGCCTGACTGGCCTTCCAGTGAGAAATGAGGGGAAGTGCCAAGGACAGAACAGGTAACCAGAGGACTCTGGGAAGGAAAGCTCCACTTGGCCCTCCTTTGGGGCCCAGGAACAAGGGAAAGTGTGTTGCTAGAATGGCTGCCATGGGCCATCCCCCTGGCCCGGATGTGTCTGCAGGGATACATATGAGGGCATGAGAACGGAGGAGAGTGTGGTGAAGAAAGTGGGGGCCAGTGAGATAACTCACAGGGTTAAGGCATTTGCCACCAACTGATACCCAAGTTCAGTCCCTCCGAACTCGAATGGAAGGAGAGAACTGACTTCTGTAAGTGGTCCTCTGACTTCCACACTCACATCATAACTCACATATACACTAAATAAAATTTTAAGTACAAGTAGGGCCTAGAGAGAGGTTCAGTGCTTAAGGGCACTGGTTGCTCTTCCAGAGGACCCAGGCTCCCAGCACCTACATGATGGCTCCCACCATCTCTAACTCCAGTTCCAGAGCATCCAGTGCCCCCTCCTGGCCTCCTTTGGCACCAGGCATGTATGTTGTGCACAGACGTACACATAGTCAAGACACCCATACACATAACTTTTTAAAAATAAAAAATTTAAACACAAGATACAATTTTATATACATGTACAATTTTATATACATATATATATATATATATATATATATATATATATATATATATATACACACACACACATAATTTTTAGAAGTTGAGAATGGGAAATCAAAGTCAGAATGTAATAACTGGAAAAAGATAGAAATGATAGGACAGTACAGTAACTTCTGGGTTGGGCAATTACTAGTCTCTTGGAAACAAAATGCCTGATAGCAAAGTTAAGAAGGATTCATTGTGGCTCACAGTTCAGGCCTGTAGTCCATATGGTAGGAGTCTGTGGCAGTCAGGGAGATAAAGGCCAGTGCTCAGCTTGCTTTCTGCCTGACGGTGGCTCCTCCCACCTCAGTTAATCTAGATAACCCCTTGGGAGCGTGCCAGAGGCTTGCATCCCATGTGACTAGATCCTGTCACGCTGATGATGTTGAGAGAACTGGCTCAGTTTGTAAAGTGCTTGCTATACAAGCGTGACGGCCAGAGTTCAATCCCGAGAACTCACAGAAACAATTCTGCAGGAGATGGCTAAAGAGATGGCTCAGTGGTTAAGAGTATTTCCAGAGGACCTACATGGCAGCTCACAGCCATTTTAATTCCATTGGGTCCCCTGGCTTCTGCCCTCCGAGATTAATAAGTACACATGTATATATACACATATTTGCAGGTGAAACACTCATAAAATAAAAATATTTTCAGGCAATAAAAAGTTTCACATGGAAACACACATTTATAATCCCAGGGCTGGGGGTTAGGGTGGGAAGAGGTGGATTCCTGAGGCTTGAGGGCTCATGGCCAGTCAGTGTAGCCAGCCCAATAATCCCTAGACCAGTGAGAGATACCATCTCAAAAAAACAAGCAGCATCCAAGGTTGTCTCCTGACTTCACACACACACACACACACCTGATGACAGTGGGAACGGACAGATGCCTCTTTGTGGAGGTCATCTACCTCTTGAGTCCTGGGTTGGAGGCTGGCAGCTTGTGCCTGAGGAGGAGAGCAGAGCCCCTCTGCAGCGTCCTGCTCCTCTGCTGGCACAGCCAGGCTAGGCTCCCTTTTGTGTCTCCCTAGATGGTCCATGCCAGAGAATCCTTCCCCACCTACCAGACTTGGACCCAGCGTGAGTTCCTCCTGCCTAAAAAGGCAAAGGAGTTGCCAGGCTTCACCCAGCAAGCCTACCACAAGCTGGCCCTGAAGCAGCCACCACACACAGAAATGAAGTCTAAAGTTCACCACCAGGCGCTCTATCCTTGGAAGGATGCGGCCCAGCACACCTGGGGCTTTCACACATGGCTTGATGTGGGACGTCTGCCTGCCACCTTCCCCACCAGGTCAGACAAACCCTACGACAGCAATATCTGGCGCAGCTTGACTTACTCCGATGCCCACCGTCTCCCAGCTGCTGCCATCCCTCCGCCCTCCTGGATGGGCCCACACAGCTTCCTGACCTTCATCAGTGCTACCCCCATCTTCGTGGACATGAACAGAAAGAACCAAGTGATCTTGAGAACAGTGAGAGAGCTGAAGGAGGTGGAGAAACTCAAGCTGAGGAGTGAACAAAGGGCCCCTCCACTCGATGCCCATGGCAATATTCTGCCCCCACCAAACTTCAAGAAGTAAGCTCCCCGCTTCCCAGGCAGTGATCCTGCCGGTGTTCACACGCCCCCCTCCCTCCCACCTCTCCATTCCTGCTTCTGGTATCTAATTTTCCTCTCCAAATTTCCCACTCACAGTCACCTGAAACTCTGTTTCATGCAGCTGGAACCCATGGCCTTGCAAGCAATACCAAGTGTCCTGCCATGGGGCCACACTCCTGACTGCTGCCTGAAAGCTGCTGGCCAGCTGGTGCAGGCAGGGTCAGGGGACAGCCCATGGAAAGGCACTTCATTACCTAACTAAAAATGTGAATTTAACATCTGCTTGGCCTAGGGATACTGAGAAACGTAATTTAGTCCCTGGCTTCAAAAGATAGAAGAGACAGCCACAAAACCACACTATACCTGCAAAGCACCCAAAGTGTGTGTGAGAGATGGTAGGTGCCATTATTGTGTTGCTTTTGTTCTGTTGAGGCAGGACATCACTATATAGTCCAGGCTGGCCTTGACCGGCAATTCTCCGGCCTGTCTTGAGTGCTAGGATTACATACGTATGCCATCATGCCTGGCTGTCATTTTTTTCTTTTTCAAGTTTTTTAAAAATTATGTATATGAGTGTTTTGCCTGAATGCATGTCTGTGCACCACAAGCGTGCCTGGTGCCTGAGGAAGCCAGAAAAGGCTGTTGGATTCCCTGGAACTAGAGTTAGAGACAGTTGAGAGTGGCCATGTGAGTGCTGGGAATTGAACCTGGGTCCTCTGGGAAAGGGAGCTAGTGCTCTTAACCACTGAGACAGGCCCTCCCTCTTTCTTCTTTCTTTCCCTCCTTCCCTCCCTTCCTCCTTCCTTCCTTCCCTCCCTCCCTTCATTTCTTCTTTTCTCTTCTCCCTTCTTTTCCTCTTTTTAAACAAGGAGAATACAGAATGTATTACGTGCTTGAGGCACAAAAGTACTAGACCCCCAGTAAAATCCATCCCCCCTTTTTAAAGCTGGAGTCTTATGTAGCCAAGGTTGGCCTTGAACTCATGATTCTCCTGCCTTCATCTCCAAAGTTCCGGATTAGAGGCATATACCACTACATCTGGCAAGTAAGGTCCATTATTAACAGAGGAAGCAGAAGTGAAACCTGGTGTCAGAACTAAGTCCAGAGAGTATCATTTTGACAAGTGGTTTGGTTTCTCCAGGGTCAATTGGTAAAGGAGGGTCATGGACACTTACCTCACTGGATAAGTATGAAATAGGCTGTCAGTATGTAAGAGAACCAAAGCAGGAGCTTAGAGGGCAGCTCGGTGGTGGAGTACTTGCTGCCATGCTCAGGGCCTTGGATTCTAGCCTCCACACAGAAAAGAAAAGAAAGATGGGAGAAAGAAATTGAACCAAAGTTAGATGTTACCTTGTCCAGGAGGAGGGGAGGGAGGGATGAGTGAGGTGCCACCTCTCCCTCCCGAGGGCTAATAGGCAAGTTGACAGTCCTTGGAGGGGAGACATTTCCTTTAAGGGTGGAACCACTGCTGAGGTGCCCATGATCCTGTAAGTAATCCTAGTGAAACGCGCATTGGGTCACACACACTAGTTGGGAAGAGGAAGGGGGTCCCTGGGAAAGGAGAGCAAGAAGGCGGTAATGAGAGTGACTATGATTAAAATACGGGGGGCTGGAGAGATGGCTCAGAGGTTAAGAGCACTGACTGCTCTTCCAGAGGTCCTGAGTTCAATTCCCAGCAACCACATGGTGGCTC
>CABHPQ010171806.1:19475-43381 GCA_902168405.1 Peromyscus aztecus | reverse complement strand
TGTGTGTGTGTGTGTGTGTGTGTGTGTGTATGTGTGCAGATGCTCAGGGAGGCCAGAAAGGGGCATCAGATCCCTTGGAGCTGGGGTCACAGGCTTTTGTGAGCACCTGACACAGATGCTCGGATCTGAACTCTGTTCTTCCCAGAGCACTAAGCTCTATTGACCACTGAGCTATCTCTCCAGCCCGGCGAGAATTTTTTTTTTTTTTTTTGAGGCAGGGTCTCTCTATGTAGCTTTGGCTGGCCTGGAACTCACAGCACTAGCATTAAAGGTATGTGCCACCATACCTAGCTTGAGGGTTTGTTTTGCTTTTCAAGACAAGATTTCTTTGTGTAGCCTTGGCTCTCCTAGAACTCGATTTGTAAACCAGGCTGGCCTCAAACTCACAGAGATCCCCCTGCCTCTGCCTCCTAAGTGCTGAGATTAAAGGTGTGTACTACCACCTCCTGATAAGAGATAAATTAGATATGAAACTTTAGATTCACAAATATAGGATAGGTGATAGAATATTTTCTTTAATTTTGTCAAATACAAATAGACTAGATATTGTACTATAATTCTTGCTTGATAACTGTTTGTTACATATAATTTTACTATGTTACAGTTAAAACCTTCCTTTTTGATTAGACAGAAAAAGGGAAGTGCTGTGGGATGTCTTTCTGTACTCTGTGAATATGTGTTGCTCTGATTGGTTGATAAATAAAGCTGCATTGGCCTATGGCAGGGCAGGATGGAGCCAGGCAGGAAAATCCAGGAGAGATAGTGGGAGAAAAAAGGAGAGTGGGGCAGACGCTGCCAGCCGCCGCCGCCAGAAGAAGCAAGATGTGAAAGTACCGGTAAGCCACAGCCACGTGGTAACTTACAGATGAATAGAAATGTGTTAAGTTATAAGAGCTAGGCAGCCAGAAGCCTGCCACTGCCCATGCAATTGTAAATAATATAAACTTCTGCGTGATTATTTTATAAGTGGCTGAGGGTCCGTGGGGCCAGGCGGGACCAGGGGAACTCGGGACCGGAGAAACCTCCTAACTACAACCTCCAGGCAGGGGTTTTTAATTAAAAATAAAACAAAAAACCAGTGAAGCCTGTGGGTACAGCTCAGGGGTAGGACACTTGTTTAGTATGTATGAGGCCAGGCACTCACATGGAGAGGAATCAGTGGGTGAGTACTTGCTGCATAAGCATAAGAACCTGAGTTTGGCCGGGCATTGGTGGCGCACGCCTTTAATCCCAGCACTCGGGAGGCAGAGGCAGGCGGATCTCTGTGAGTTCGAGGCCAGCCTGGGCTACCAAGTGAGCTCCAGGAAAGGCGC
Organism: Peromyscus aztecus; assembly: GCA_902168405.1. Taxonomy (NCBI): domain Eukaryota; kingdom Metazoa; phylum Chordata; class Mammalia; order Rodentia; family Cricetidae; genus Peromyscus; species Peromyscus aztecus. The sequence goes on along the minus strand of CABHPQ010171806.1, from coordinate 42,068 downwards.
AAAGCTACACAGAGAAACCCTGTCTCGAAAAACCAAAAAAAAAAAAAAAAAAAAAAAAAGAAAAAAAAAAAAAGAACCTGAGTTTGACTCCCCCACATCTATGTAGAAAAAGTTGGGCACAACCATGCATACTTGTAACCCCAGCAATGTTGGGGGACGGAGACCGGCAGACTCTAGGAGCTCATTGGCCAGCTAGCCTAGCTGAAATGTTAAGCTTCAGATCCTGTGAGAGAGCCCGTCTCAAGGGAGTAAGGCAGAAAAAGAGTAAGGCACTGATAGCATTCTCTGGTCTCTGCACCAGCACCTGCACATACCACACGCACATATCTTACACATATGTGTGTTTATACACATACAGTTTTTAAAGTATAGCACCCAAAGTTGGTGACTTTTTGGGATGAGTCACCTTGAGGACACTGGCTTTCTCTGCTGTCCATACATGAAGACTATTGGTAACTAATGTGTATCATACAGACATCTTCAGAAAGATTCACGATTGTGTAGGGCATGGTGGTGCATGCCCATAATCCTGGCAGCTGGGAGAGATTGAGGCAGGTGGATCAGGAATTCAAGGCCATCTTTGGCTACATACTAAGTTTGTTGCCAGCCTGGGCTACATGAGACCTTCTTTCAAAAAAGAGGGTGGGTGGGTGCACAGCTCAGTTAGTTGATAAAGTGTTCACCTAGCATGCATGAAGCCCTGGGTTCAATGCCCAGCACCACATAAACTAGACACGATCTGGGCGACATGAGATTCTATCTTAATCCCTAGGGCTCTCTGGATAGAAACTCAAGGTCTTGTACATATTTGGCTAGATTCCTGGGGAACTTTTCAAAATATCACAGGGTCGGGGCATAGCTCAGGAACATAGCTTCTTATTTACCATGCAAGAGGTTCAAAGTTCCATCTCTGCACTAATAATAGTAATAGTAGTAGTAGTAATATTAATAATAGTAATCAATAAACAACAAAACCCAAAACGTTTCCAGATGGTTCCCATGTGCAGCTGGCTGCAGCTGAGACCCTCAAATTAACCAAAAGCAGCAAACAGGAATGTGGGCTGAACCAGGCACAAGGCCTGTTGAAGCACAGAAACTCTGCTACTATTCAACCATGTTGTTTTGTTTTTAAGTCAATCTGCTACTGTTCAATTTAATACTACAGGCCGAAACGAGAGGAAGTCGCCCGCTACACTGTGCTGACTTCAGCGGCCTTTCCATCTGCACCTCGTTCTCAGAAAAGAGGAGATGAGAAGAATGGCTGGAATTTAGATAAAACCCTGCACTAGAGTCAGACACAGTGGTAGAAACCTGTGACCTTAGCACTCTGGAGGAGGAGGAGGAGGAGGCAAGAGGATCTCAGGATGGAGACCAGCATGGGCTACAGACGGAGATGGACGGAAGAAAGGAGGAAGAAGAGCAGGCCATCGGACTGGGGCGTAGCTCAGTGCCGCAGTGCTTGCCAAGCATGTGTAAGGCCCTGGGTTCAGTCCCTAGCACCAGACACATCTCTAAGAAGAATCTAGGTGAGGGGCTGGAGAGAGCACTGGCTGCTCTTCCAGAGGACCGGAGCTCAATTCCCAGCACCCGTATGACAGCTCACAGCTGTCTGTAACTCTAGACTAAGGGGATCTGACACCTCCTTCTAACTTCCACCGGCACCAGGCTAACACGTGGTGTACATGCCAGCATGCAGGCATGACGATGCTCACACACATAAAATAATAACATTAGTAAGTGCAATAAAAATAAGTAACAAAAATTCTAGGAGGTATTCTATACAGCTGTCCCAAGGATGAAAGGTGTGCAGCTAGACAGTACGGCTCTCCTAATGCCACAACACACAGTTCAAATGCAGGCCATTTGGTATATAGCCTGATCCCCAAATAGCTGAAGGGAATCGCCACCTGCCCTTCCCACCTCTCCTGTCATGCCTGGAATCCTCCCCTGACTCTGCTGTTTCTGAACTGCTTTCCCAACAGGTCCCAGTGCATATCTGCTGGTGGAAGGCTTGAGCCTTGGGGCTACCAGATCCTACCCAACCCACTTCCCAATAATTTCAGCAGGAGCTGGCCCTGTCCAAATCCTCAGCCTCATTACCAGGAAAAGGTCCTGAAACTGGCTCGGCTGCCCACTGTGCCCCTGAGCAAAGACCTTGTGAAAGACTACCAAGCCCTGATAGAGGACCGGGTTGCCAGGCCCCTCCACTACCTGTCTAAGGCAAGACCTGCCAAAACATCAGAGGAAAAATGGAAATGAAGACCTGGATATGTCTAAAAGAGCCTCAGGGTACACAGCAGCCTACATTCCTCAGCAAGAAGCCCCAGGAGGCTGAGGACTCTTAGCTTCTACAGAATAACCTTTTGACCATCCTCCAGCCTCATACCATCTCTGTTTCAGGCTCCTGGAGACATTACTGAAGCTCTGAATTGTTCTGTGTTTTCCTTGGCGGACTCATAGTAGTGTGGGAGGATTGGGCCAGTGAGAGAGGGTAGGGCAGCTGTATTTCCAGCTCTCAAGATTAGAATAAGGAGTGTTGAGGTGTGTGTGTGTATGTATGTGAGAGAGAGGGAGAGGGAGAGGGAGAGGGAGAGGGAGAGAGAGAGAGAGAGAGAGAGAGAGAGAGAGCACTGGGGTGAGGAAGAGGTATGGTAAGAAATGTGGGTAAGGAAGTGAAGGCTGGGAATATAGCTCAGTGGTAGAGTGCTTGCCTAGCAAGAGTGAGGTTCTATGTTCAATTCCCATCACACTACAAAAAAAAAAGTTGTCTCTACTCCCAGAACCAGTTCACAGTAACACTGGGATTGGTTAGAGGACAGAAAACCTCTCTTAGGCAAAAAACATACCCTCAATGCCATCTCCTCCGTGGACTATTTGATATCTGGACAAAGACCAAACACAGCTGCTTGTAGTACAACTCTACAGTAGATGTAGGATTGCTCGCAGGTCTCCCTACAGGACTGGTCACAGACAGTGCTGGAGAGTTAGGCCTGAGGAACGCAGCCATTCCTCAGCAGGGCGAGCGTGGAACAAGTAGGGATTCAAGGCGAAAGGTGGAGGAGGCACAGAGGTCCTTGTGCTCACAGACAGCACTAGGGGAACCAGGAACGTTGAACACACAGGCTTGTCTCTTCAAAGGGAGAGACATATAACCTGTTTTCTGCCCAGAAGACTGGTTAATAGCCTTGTGACCTTTGTGCTATCTGTGTGGCTGAGACCATACCAGATCCCCCCCAAGACCCTTATCATGAACTTATTTTTCTCAATCTGTGGAGCCCATCTTTATGGGAGATGTCACTTGTAGTTGACAAAGAGTTTTGATGTAGTCATGTCTTAAGCTTTGTTGTACACATGGAGATTGAGTTAATTAGCACCAGAAAATTTTTCACCAAATTGTGCTGTGTTTAAATATACCTAAAATAAACTACTCAGGGTCAGCTTCCTGAAGTTTGAATCAACATCAGCTACTGAGTTATGTTGAACTGAACTACCTTCTTGCCTTCCAAGAATCATTACTCTGCTGGCCATGGTGGTCAAAGGGACCCCTGTAGAAAGGCAGCAGTCAGCTGAGAGTGGCCTAAGGGCTTTGGACCTGAGCTACTGTTGACTCCAAATGCCTCAGCATATTGACTCTGGGGTCAGAGACAAGGTTTGAAGTGGAGGCAGGCAGAAGGCAGTCGTTAGGTGTTTTCTCTGACTGAGGTGCAGGCAGCACAGGTCCAAAGCCTGGTGGAGAGGGCCAGGGTGGGTGGCTAGAGGAAAGGAAATCAGATGGTGGGGGCCCTTCTTACCTCCTCCCGTAACATATCCTCAAGTGGGTGGCTGCCTCTGGCTGGCCTTCTGTCTTTTAACCCACTAATCTGTCTCCACTTCTTTTTTTTTCCCCAAAACATTTTATTTTTACTTATGTGCTTGTGTGAGGATTTGTGTACATGCATTTAGATGCCCAAAGAACCCAGAAGAGGAGCTGGAGTTACAGGCAGTTGTGAACTGCCTGATATGGGTGCTGAGAACTGAACTGGAATCCTCTGGAAGAGCAGCAAGCACCCTTAACTACTGAGCCATCTCTCTGAGCCCCTCTGTCTCCACTTATTTTTAAAGCCCCAAAGGCACTTGGAACTTGAGACACGACAGAGTTTAGCCAGTGCTGACTCAACCACTCACCAGCTGTGAGACCTGTGGGAAAGAAACTGCTCCCCTCTTGTAGCAGGCTTTCTTGGGCTGCCAGGCCACCAAATCATGACAGATACTTATTAATTATGAATGCTTGGACTTAGCTTAGGCTTGTTTCTAGCTAGCTTTTTTAAAATTTAAATTATCCCATTTCTATTCATCTATGTGCTGCCCCAAGGTTCATTTACCTCATCATTGTACTGTCCATCTGCTTTCCTGCTTCCTCCATGTCTGGCTGGCTGGCCCCCGGCTGTCTGGCCCCCGGCTGGCTGGCCCCCGGCTGGCTGGCCCCCAGCTGGCTGGCTCCCCTTTTCTCTCTGCCCGCCAGCCCCTCCTATCCCTCCCCTGCCTAGCTATTGGCCATTCAGCTTTTTATTAGACCAATCAGATGCCTTAGGCAGACAAGGTGAAACAGCAACACATCTTTACACAGTTAAACAAATGCAGCATAAAGAAAAGCAATACACCTTTATGTAGTTAAACAATTATTCTGCAACACAAACAAATGCAACACATCTTTACATAGTTACACAAATATTCTATTCCACAACACCCTCTGAATTTTGTTTTGTTTTTTCTGCACAATGGAAAACACTAGGCTGTAAATAATTGGGATAAAGAAAATAATGTAAGTGAAGTTCTTGCCAAGCACTGGCATAAATCTGTCCATCGTTCCACAGAACAAAGTAACTATTATTCACTTATAACAAGGAGTGGTGTACTGATGGACGTGTAATGAATATGCACCAGAAAACACCATGCCAAGTGAAAGAAGCCTGGCACAAAAGACTACGTAATATATGAGGCGCTGGGATAGGCAAATTCACAGAAAAAGCAGAAGAGGCACTAGGGGCTTGTGGGAGGGGGCAGGAGTTATTGTTTAATGTGCACAGAATTCCTGTTGGGACCATGAAGAAATTCTGGAATAGGATAGTGGTGATGGCAGTATAACATGGTGAGTGTCGTTAATGCCCCTGACTCACACACTTAGTAACTGGGGAAAATGGGAAATTTTGTGTGTATTTTACCACAATAAAAATGTTTTTTGAGCTGGACATGGTGGTGCACGCCTTTAATCCCAGCACTCGAGAGGCAGAGGCAGGTGGATCTGTGTGAGTTTGAGGCCAGCCTGGTCTACAGAGTGAGTTCCAGGACAGGCTCCAAAGCTACACAGAGAAACACTGTCTTGAAAAACAAAAAACAAAAAAAGTTTTTTGAAGCTCAAGGACAATTTATTCGTGTTTAAAAGGAAAACTTAAAGCAGGCAAGCTGTAAATCACAAAGCTGCTGGGAGGAAGGAGAAGACATGCATGGAAGTCATCCACATGGCAATGGACAGCCTTAGAAAAAGAGCAAGGGATCCAGCAGCTTCAGTTGGGAAGTTTAAAAGCCAGGCATGGTGGTGCATGCCTTCAATTCCAGCACCCAGGAGGCAGGAGCAAACTCTGTGAGTTTGACTCAACCTGATTTAGTCTCAGAAAGGCCTGCAGACCCAGTGAACCCCATAGCCATTCAGCTCCTCACAATCACATTTTTTGGTAAATTAAAAAAAAAAAAAAAACATTATGTTAAGTGAAGGCAACCAGACACAAAAGGTCATATATGGCTTGCTAGGTTTTAGATTTGGTCTGAGTGAGTCTCTCAAGAGTTTTGTTTTGGAAGTTTTGTCCCCAGTGTAGCATTGTGAGGGGTGGGAGAGCCTTTAAGAGGTAGGGCATAATGGAGGGCTGCTGTGGGATGTCTTTCTGTATATGTAAATATGTGTTGCTCTGGTTGGTTGATAAATAAAGCTGCATTGGCCTATAACAAGCCAGCTTGGAGGCAGGTGGGAAGTCCAAGCAGATGTACGGAGAGAAGAAAGGAGAGGAGGGGGAGACACCAGCTGCCACCAAAGGAGCAGCAAGATGCCAGCAGACTGGTGATGCCAGCAGACTGGTAATGCCACGGCCACTTAGCAACTTATAGATTAATAGAAATGGGTTAAGTTATAAGAGCTAGCTAGCAGAAAGCCTGCCATAGGTCATACAACTGATAATGAATATTAAGCCTCTGAATGATTATTTTATAAGCAGCTGAGGGACTGTGGGGCTGGGCGGAACCTGAGAAAACTTACAGCTACAGAGGGCTGTTAGGTTGTGGGCACTGCCCCTGCCCACAGAATGAATGAATGCTGCTCTCATGAAGTGAATCAGTTAGTCTCTAGAAAGCAAGCTGTTATAAAGGAGCAGGACCAGCCCCCACCACTCTCTGGCCTCCGTATCGTCTGTTCTCAGGCATGTGCCCCCGACGGAGTGTATCAGTCACGTGACAGACCAAGTTCTCACCAGAGTGAACAGCTGTCAGCTCTGTTTTTATTTGAAACCCTATTTGTGTGTGTGAGGTCAGAAGACAACTTTAGAGTCAGTTCTCTCCTTCCACCATGAGGCCCCTGGAGAATGAACTCAGGTCATTAAAGCTGGCAGCAGGAGATTTTGTCACTGAGCCATCTTGCTGGCCCAGTACCATGTTTTTGAGTAACCAAAACTATGGCATAATATACCATCTCCCCTGACCTTGCTTCTTTCTTCCGCTCTCCCCTACTCTCCTCTTTCAACAGCAACTCACGGTGTAGTTCAGGCTGGCCTCAAACAGGTGATCCTCCATCTTCAGGCTCCCATGTCTGTCCTGGGATTATAAGTATACTACTGGGGGGGCTGGAGAGATGGCTCAGAGGTTAAGAGCACTGGCTGCTCTTCCAGAGGTCCTGAGTTCAATTCCCAGCACCCACATGGTGGCTCACAACCATCTGTAATGAGATCTGGTGCCCTCTTCTGGCCTGCAGGGACACATGCAGGCAGAACATTGTATACATAATAAATAAATAAAATCTTTAAAAAAAAAAAAAAAAAGTATACTACTGGGGCTTTTGAGAGCAATTTTCCTACTCTCTGTCCTTAGAGGATGGGAGAGCAGAAAGTGTTTTAGATCCCTACCTTGGCAGACCCAGACCCCTCACCTCCCCCAAAGCCAAAGACTCCTAGCCTCAATGAGGCCATCTGCTTCACCCCCTCACCCCCGAATTGTCCTCTCTGGGCCAGTGTCTCCCCTGCTGGACAAGTGCCTACTGCATGATCAGGATCCTCTTGTCCACTGGGCAGCCAAGGATGCGGAAGCAGGCCTCCTGAAACTCTTGCACCCCGTGGGCTTTGAAGAGACCTGGGGTACAATGGAACCCATTCCTCTCCTGGGTCTGAGGTCTTGAAGAAGACAATGCCCAGCTCAGCCTGCCATATAGCCAGCTGTTAACCACAGACACCCCAACTTCTGTCCCCATGTACTGGTAAATATAGAGTTCTTGAAAGCCTTTGGTGAGGTAGTGGGGAGGAGATTTTAGGGATGAGGGCTCCAGCAACAGGGTCTGCCTGGAGATCTGAGAGGAGGAAGGGCTGGGAGGATGGAGTCTGTCTCTCTGCATACACCTAGCATGCCACACCCTGAATGGTGCCCTGCTGGATGCCAACAGCTGCACAGGGAGCCTTCAGAGCCAGCAATCCCTTCTAAGCCTCTAGCCTTGGTCCCATGAACCAGGCAGCATGCAAGCTCAGATTTCTGAGCTGCTGCAGGCCTGCCTGAGGGAAGATCAGATCTGGTGGGTACTGCAATCTATGGGAATGGAGAGCTCCTGGGGGCTGGTTGGGAGAGTAGAAGGAGCAGACTGTAATCCTAGCACTCAGGAGGCAGAAGCAGAATTGTGAGTTCCAGGCTAGACTGGGCAACACAGTGAACTCCAGGCCATCCATTGAAACAGCAAGACTCTTAAAAAAAAAATCACGACATAAAAACAATAAAAAGCTCTATAGGTTTCTCCTGGAGGCAGAGTCCTGAAGGACTTGGTTCTTAAGCTATATGGGGTGTCTAAATTCCCTAGAGAACTCATTAATACACAAACTGCTGGATTCTACCCAGACATTCTGGATGGTTAGGTCTGGTAGGGCTAAGAGTCCTGTTTCTGGCAAGTTCCCCGGGTGAAGCTGCTGTTCTGGGCTTGGACAACTTTACAGGAACTGCCCAGATATTACCGATCTACTAACTACTTGAACTATTCAGGAAAGAGGTTGTCCCTCACATGTCAGTCCTGCACCAACAGCCCCTCTGCAGGCCCAGGGACGGAGCCTCACAGAGACCTACGTGTTTGTTGATCATGCTAATACATACTGTCAGTCTGAACTTGTCTGTGTAGCTTCCCTTAGGACACCAGCGTGTTCTCGGGTGTTCACTGAACACTGATGGAGGCATCATGATGTGGTTTCTACATAACAGCCAGTGACTTCTTCAGCTTGCATGCAACAAAAAAGAAAGGTCATGTCCATGAATGCTGAAGCAGGCCCAAAACTTATGTAAGGAGGAATGGAAGAAGTTGATAAACAGAAAAGGGTTGGAAGGGGTGTGAGAGACCACTGAAGCTGGAGGAAAGCAAGGCAGGAAGGAGTCTTTGCTGAAGCCTGGAGGCCCACAATATTTGGAAGGAACCAAGTAATTTTGACACACTTCCAGAGTATTTACAAAATTACGATTAGGAAATTATTCTGGTACACTACAGTGCCTATAGTCCCAGCTGCTCAGGAGGCTGAGGCAGGAGAATTGCCACGAATTTGAAGTCAACTTGGGTAACCTCGTGAGTTTAAAGTCACCTTGAGATACAGAGTTTGATCTTTTCTTGAAGAAATAAGCAAGCAAACAAAAAACAAGCAAGCAAACACTAGACAAACAGAATAAAGCTGGGAAAGTGTATTAGTCAGGTTTTCATTACCACAGTGAAGTACCTGAGGCAGACAACCTCATAAAGAGAAGTTTATTCACCCTGCAGTTTTTCTTTTGTTTTTTTTTCTTTTATTTTACAATATAATTCAACTTTACATATCAGCCATAGATTCCCCCGTTCTCCCCCCTCCCACCCCAAAGATTTATTTACTTATTATGTATACAGTGTTCTGTCTGCAGGTATGACTACAGGCCAGAAGAGGGCACCAGATCTTGTTACAGATGGTTGTGAGCTACCATGTGGTTGCTGGGAATTGAACTCAGGACCTCTGGAAGAGCAGTCAGTGCTCTTAACCTCTGAGCCATCTCTCCAGCCCCTCACCCTGCAGTTTTTAAGGCTGGAAATCCAACCAGCCTGGAGCAGGCTCTCAAGAGCCCTCCTCTTCCATTGGCTACAGCATATCATGGGAATTCATTTCTCTCTCTCTCTCTCTCTCTCTCTCTCTCTCTCTCTCTCTCTCTCTGTGTGTGTGTGTGTGTGTGTGTGTGTGCATGTATGTGTGAGAGACAGAGAGAGAGAGAGAGAGAGAGAGAGAGAGAGAGCGCACAGGATACAGTCACAAGGGCTCTATCCTAAGGACTTACTTCATTCATCCTAATCATTGCAACCTCTAGGGAGCATAGTCAGAATAAGTCCCAGGGGAGTAGAGGAAAGAGGAAGGCAGAAGAGGCCTTTAGTGATTTTCTGTAGTATCAGTTGATCTCTGAGATTCAAAGTATGAAGTGGGTGCTCCATGGGTTAGGATTCTGTCACCAGAGAGGTGGGGGAATGACAATGTCTTCTTTGTGGAGTCTTGTGAACAATTCCCTCAAGACCAAACAAAACAAAAAAACACGTACAAGGGGCTAAGGTGGCTCAGTAGTTAAGAATGCTGACGGTTCTTACAGAAGAGGCGGGTTCAGTTCCTAGGCACTCATATGGCAGCTAACAACTGTTTATAACTCCAGTTCCAGGGGGATCTGACACCCTCTTCTGGCCTCCACACGCACCAGGCAGAATATGGTGCACAGACACACAAGCAGGCAAAACACTCATACACATAAAATAAAAACAGAGCAGAAAAATAAAGGTTCTTGCTCTCAGAAGCCTTGGATCAAGTGGGGGAAACAGACAAGCAATTATAAAGTGTAAGACTTAGCCTGTAATCCCATATTAGGAAGACTGAGGCAGGAGAATTATCGTGAATTCCAACCCAGTCTGGGTCATAGAGTAAAACCCTGTCTCAAAACACCACCACCACCAAAACCCTAAAAATAAGATGTGACAGCTGCTAATATAGCAGATACCCGATCCAGCTGGACTTGAGAGCAAGGAGGAGAGACAAGTCAGAATGAGCACAGTGACTTCATCAGCATTTGCTAGTCAGACATTGCTGAGGGACCTACACAACCAATCTGTTCAATTCCTATGATGCACCCCATTTTAGAGATAGGCAAACTGAGTTTCTTTTTGGTGTTCTACCTCTCATTTAAACCTCATTCCAATTCTACAAATTATGTGTTTCAGATTAGTACCTCACTCTGAATTGCTCAGTAAAATGACATGAAATTTATTCCTGGTGTCAAGGACAGACTCCAGATATGTACTACTTATTAAGATAGGGTCTCATGTAGCCCTGGGTGGGCTGGAGCTTGCTGTATAGACCAAGCTGGCCTCAAACACACAAAGTTCCTCCTGCCTCTGCTCCCTGAGTTCTGGGAGAAAAGTCATGTGCCAGTATGACTGGCACAGTAACTTTTTTTGTTGTTTTTTCGAGGCAGGGTTTCTCTGTGTAGCTTTGTGCCTTTCCTGGAACTCACTCTGTAGCCCAGGCTAGCCTCAAACTCACAGAGATCCGCTTGCCTCTGCCTCCCGAGTGCTGGGATTAAAGGTATGTACCACCACCGCCCGGCTGGCTTCAAACTTTCTATATGGCCTTGAACTCCTGATCCTGCTGCCTCCACCTCCAAAGTTCTGGATTATAGGCAGGAGCCACTTCTTTGGCTTCAGGGTCTCTTTGTTTGTTGTTTTGTTTTTGCTTTTGAGATTTGACATCCCTGGCCTCCAATTTAGGATTCTTCTTCAGCCGTCTGAGTGCTGGGATTAAAGGCATGGCTGCCATCCTGGTTAAGAGTTGAAACTTTTTGTTTGTTTTCTAATCATGTTTTCTTATTTAGGTTATTTACCTGTCGTTGTTGTTGTTGTTGTTGTTGGTGGTGGTGGTGGTGGTGGTGTGTGTGTGTGTATGTGTGTGTGTATGTAGGTCAGAGGACAACTTTGGGGAGTCAGTTCTCTCCTTCCACAGTGGGTTCTGGGCATTGAACTCAGGAGGTCACACTTGTGTGGCAAGCACTTTAAACTGCTGAGCCCAAACTGTAAAAATCTTAACGGAGACGTCTGACTTCCACATCCCTTGCTCAGCTTGTTTGCACTCAGAGACAAGCCACCATGTAGCTGGAAGGTTTCTCTGGTCCTGCCCGGCCCTGCAGTCAGGACAAATCCTATTCCTCTGATCTCTCGGTTTTCACCCCAATATATGGCTCCGAGTTTTTTATTTATGAGACCATTTAGCAATTCGTCTTACACCACCATCCTTTTTGTACCCTGGCTTTGCCATCTACAAAGTGGAAGGATCAGGCCAGAGTCACTAATACCAAACGTGAGCTTGACCTGGTTGTCTTTGGAAGATCTTTCTTCTAGTGTGGAAGCAGGGCAGTGTCTTCTCCTTCTCAAGATTTCAAAATTGGCACTGGTTCCTGGGACCCTTGCTGGGCAGCAGAATTTTCACAAGCCACATCATTCATGCCTTCAGCAGATCTGACAGGCCCAGAGGAGAAAGCCTGAAATAGAGCTGGCCGCCCTCAACCTTTCAGAGGCTCAAGGGAGCTGTCTGTCCAGCTCTGAATAACCCATTGCACCTAGAATAGTCTGGGAATTTCCTTATGTGGCAGAGTACATGCTGGGGGTGGGTGGGGTGCTGGTTCACTGAGCCCACAGGCTCAATTCATCCTATGAGCAGAGACAAGAATTGTACTATTCAGCACTAAGAAATGAATATAGAAACGGTGTGAAGATATTTAAAAGCAAAAAGTGCCTTTAAATCTCTTCTGTGGCTGGGTGGTGGTGGCAGCACATGCCTTTAATCCTAGCACTTGAGAGTCAGAGGCAGGACAATCTCTGTGAGTTCCAGGCCAGCCTGGTCTACAGAGTGAGTTTCAGGACAATCAGAGCTACACAGAGAAACCTTGACTCAAAAAACCAACCAAACCAAATCAACTCCCCCCGAAAAGCTCTTCTGTGGTTTGAACAAAAGGGCAGGTACTTAGAATATAGCTGCAGTGAGTTGGAGGCAGGAGAATCAGAAGTTCAAGGTCATCCTTGGCTATAGAGTGAATTTGAGGTCATCCTGGGTTAGTGAGACACTGTCTTATTACATAGACACACACACACACACACACACACACACACACACACACACACCATAGGGGTTTAGATTAGACATAAAGAACTTCCTGATAGCATTAAGAGACACTGGAATTATTTCACACAGGTCAGAGGAGCAAGCTATGTCACCTGTGGAAACCAGTGGTTGTTCAATAGAAGTACAATGGAGTCTCACATGTAGGTTCAAACTTTTTAGCAGCGGGGATCATGGACACATCTCAGTGGTGAAGCACATACTCAGTATCTGTGGGACACTGGACTCTATCAATGACAAAAGTAAAAAATAGATGGGCAGGGCATGCTGGTGCACATCTATATTCTCTAAATGCAGAGACAGGAAGATCAGCACAAGTTCAAGGTGAGCACTGTGTAGAAAATGAGTTCTAGGCTATCTGTGGCTACATGAGTACATAGTCAGACCTTCAATAAACCTAAATATATAAACAAACAAATAAAATAAAATATAGGTGTCATGTGAAAAAGCAAAATGAAATTAATTTATAAGGTATTTTGTTCAACCAGACAGACCCAAAATATTATTCATATACAACAATGTAATTGACATGGAAATAATTGAGATTTCTCACAGTGCTTTCTATATTGTTTTCCAATGCAAGGTGGATTGTTAAAGCAGACCTCATTTCAGGTGAGCTGGATCTTAAATATTCAATAACCATATAGCACAGCACAAGTCCAAAATCATCAACAAGCCTAGGGGTGTAGTCTGGTTGTAGAGCATGTGTTTAGTATGTATGAGGCCCTAGGCTTCATCCCAGCATACACACACAGACACACAGACACACAGACACACACACACACACACAGACACACACAGACACACAGACACACACACACACACACACACACACACAGACACAGAGAGAGAGAGAGAGAACCTTCATTGTCAATTTACTAGATAAGGAGTCATCTAGGGGACACAGCTCTGGGCATGTGTGCTTGTTTTAATAGTAATGGCCCCCATAGGCTCATATATTTGAATGCTTAGTCACCAGTGAGTGGCACTATTTGAAAGGATTAAAAGGATTAGGAGGTGTGGCCTTGTTGGAGGAAGTGTGTCACTGGGGGCGGGCTTTGAAGTTTCAAAAGGCCTCTCTCTCTGCCTGCAGATCAGAATGCAGCTCTCAGCTACTGCTCCACTGCCTGACTGCATGCTGTCATGCTCCCCAACGTTCTGATAATGGACTAAACCTCTGGACTATATGCAAGCCCATAATTATATGTTTTCTCTTTAAATAGTAGCCATGGTGTCTCTTCTCAGCAACAGAACAGTGACTAAAACAGCATGTGAGAGTGTTTCCAGAGAGGTGTTAACTGAGGAAAGAAGAGCTGCCATGATATGGGTGGTGTCATCCCATGGCATGGAGTCCTGGGCTGAACAGAAAGGGATAAAGGAAAAAGCCTGCCAAGCAGCAGCCTTCATCTCTCTGCTTCCTGACTGTAGAAGCCACATGACCACCTGCCTCCCTCTTCTGTCTCTATGCACTCCAGGACAAGATGGTCTATCCTCGACCTCAAGCCAAGATGAATCCTCCCTTCTGTAAGGAGCTGTGCCAGGCATTTGATCACAACGAGGAAGAACAGGAACCAGTACACGGATATGCACACATAATCTGCAATCATCACTTGACACCAAATGACAAACCAAAGTGGAATCTGCTTTTAGCCAAAGACACAAAACTTTCTAGAAGGTCTTCAACTTGAGGGCCATGAGGTTGGAAAGCCAAGAAAACCTTACCTTTTGGTGCCTTGCTTGGCCATCACCATTGCCCCAAATACAAAGCCCACAGCTCTATAGTGAGCTTAGAAGGTAAGGAAGTGTTCTGTTCTCTGTGACACGGGATGGGCGGTGTCCCTCAGGTCTGTCAGAGTCAGAGGGAAGAGCAAACTGAAATTAGCATCCCTCCCACCTCTGTGACTACTTTTTTCTCCCTTCCTTCCTTCCTTTCTTTTTTTTTCTTTTTTTGTTTTTTTGAGACAGGGTTTCTATGTGTAGCCCTAGCCAACTAGTTCTGAAAACCAGACTGGCCTCAAACTCACAGAGATCACAGCCTGCCTTTGCCTCCTGAGTGCTGGGATTAAAGGTGTGTACCACCACCACCTGGCTGTGACTATTTTCTTAAGCTCTTCATTTTCCTCAGTACTTAGAACAACCTACCTGATATATTTAGTTGTGGATTTTCTAACTGGTTTTGTGTTGCTGTTTTACAGTATGGGCTGAACAGGGCCTGTACTTGGTAGGAAAACATTCTACCATCTCTAGCCCTCTTTTTACTTTAAAAAAAAATTATCTAGCTGGGCAGCGGTGGCGCATGCCTTTAATCCCAGCACTCAGGAGGCAGAGGCAGGTGAGTCTGAGGCCAGCCTGGTCTACAGATCGAGTTCCAGGACAGGCACCAAAACTACACAGAGAAATCCTGTCTCAAAAAACAAAACAACAACAAAAGATTTATCTAAAAACATTTTAATTACATGTAAACATGTGTTTGTCTTTATGTGTAGAAATGTGCATGCGTGGGTACAGGTGCTTTGGAGTCCAAAAGAGGGTGTCAGATCTTATGGAACTGGAGTTGCAGGTGGTTTTGAGCTGTCTGACTGGGTGAGCTGCTGGGAACCATACTGTAAGAGCATGCATGCATGGTTTGAGCTCTTAACCGATGAGCTCTCTCTCCGGTCCCACCCCAGCTCCTTTTACTATCATTTTCATTTGAGTTCATTTCGCTGTTTCATTTTTATTCCTATGTATGTGTGTATCTGTGTGAGTGTATGCCATGTATGTGCTGGAGGCACATGTATCTGTGAGTCACCTGAAATCAGGGCAGTAAGCACTTGTAGGGAGCTGCGTGTAGCCACGCCTTACAGGTGGCGCTGGTTACCGCCTTCCGCCATCCTGACGGCGAGGGCTCCCCGTGTTAAACAGCTTCAGGTGAGGCTGTAGCGGAATGTGTGGCTTGCTTATGCATGCTTGAGCCTATTGGGCAATGCCCACGTGGCGACCTGGGGTTGGCTGCCCAGAGCCTATATAAGGCCGGGAGAAGCTTTGCCCAGGGATCCTTCAGAAGGAGGGGGTTCCTTCATAAGGAGGAATCCTTCAGAAGGAGGGGATCTTTTAGAAGTCAGAAGACTGATTCAAAGGCCTGATTAAATTGCAAGAAGAAGAGCTCGGTGTTTGTGTCTTCCTTGCTGGACGAGGGAGATGCGACAAGCACTCTTAAGCCCTGAGCCATCTCTCCAGGCCCTTCTTTTTATTTTTGAGATATAACTAGACTGAAAGCCCACGCCTGAACTCACTCTGTAGTCCAGGCAGACCTCGAACTTGTGATCCTCCTGTCTCGCTTTCCCACATAGTTGGGATTCTAGGACTGTCTCCCCAGGTCTGGACTGGATTCTGTAACTATAACATCACACCACAAGGCGGGGAGGAGGCCAAGGTGAGTCACTGGCAAAGACACAGACTAACCCAGTGGAGGAGACATATTAGGCCCAGACTATTCCCTAGCATTCTTCATCATTGTATGACTTGGGTTTCAGCCTCTAACAAGGAAGATCTCAGAGGTTTGGGTTACTAGAACATTCCTGGTCTCCTTGCCACTTGAGAGCAATGTTGGGACCGTCTGAGAGGGGGAGGCTAAGCAAGGAAGGTCTCTGATGGCAGAGAGAGAGAGGTGGGGAGGACACTTTTATACTGTCCCTCTCTGGCCATCACCTCAAACCCTGGCAGCGGACAGCAGGAGGAAGAAATAGCTGGGTGGCTGACTGTCCAGAGACTGGGAGGGGGTCGGCAGAGCCAACTCCACAAATATAAAAGGGGCAGGGACATGCTTGCCTGCCTCCCCATGCATACCGAACACGCACCCCCACACAACGGCATCACTCCCTCTCCGATGACTTGGCACAGCCTCCTGACAGTTTACAACACACGCACTCGCCATCCACCGCCCACTCTGAACGAGACCCCAGAGCTGGATGCTTTTGCAGCCTACCAGCTGCAGGCCCTGCCAGCCCTCCCTCTCCTCCAGGGCTGGGTTTTTCCAGCCGGAACCTCGCTCCCTCTGCTGCAATCTCTGGAAATTGGTGTCTGACGCGGCTGCTCCTGCCTATTATTTATTTATTTCTTCTTCTCCTCCCGCTGAGACCCTCCTGTCAGAAGGAGAGCTGCAGTCCGGAGACAGAGAAAGGCAGAAGCTGCAGGGAGAGCTGGGAGCAAAGAGGAGGTAGAGAGGGACTCCTAGACACCCTTGTCTGCTTACCCTAGAGGACCATGAGCACCGGGCAGGAAGCCAGGAGAGACGAGGGAGACTCCAGGAGAGGCCAGGAAGCCTCGCTTCGGGACCGAGCCCACCTGAGCCAGCAGCGCCGGCTCAAACAGGCCACCCAGTTCTTGCACAAGGACTCGGCTGACCTGCTGCCTCTGGACAGCCTCAAGAGGCTCGGCACCTCCAAGGACCTGGTGAGGCCCCTGGCCCTTTGTCTCTTCTCCATTCATATCCTGTGTCTGGGGCATGGGGAAGGTGGTATAAGGGGTTAGAGCCTCAGCCTTCAGATTCCTCTCTCCTGTTCAGATGAGGGAGATGGTTCGGCCAACTTGCAGACCCCACACTCCCCAGATCCTCCACTGGGGATGTTTATTGGCACTGAGGGTCCCTGGGCTCATAACTCAGTTTCCACCGCTTTCCTCCCTTAGAGCCCAAGGCTCATCCTGGGGACAATGGAGAGTTATGCTGTTCAGGAGAAGCCTAGAGGATCTGGGAATCCTGTGGAATGGGCATATGAGGCCAGCAAAGCCTGGAGGACTCGTCAGCTTAGGGTTATGGTTCCCTGCTTTTAGATTCCTTCAAAGCTGCCTATGAATTTGCCTCATTCCTTAGACCTGGCCCCCCTCCTTCTTTTGCCCTTTGCCAGCATCAAAGTATTGAGGGTCTTCTTGGCAATCAGGGTTCACATGGCTCTGACCTGGACTACCAGTCTCTATGTCTGTGTCCTTCTGTCCTTTCCTTCCAAACCACTGCAGCAATTCTGGCCCCAGAGAGAATGGGCTCCGGGGTTACTGTAAGGAGCTGAGGGGCTCAGGGTCAGCTGCATACTGTCTTTGCACCCAGAGATAGAATGGTTAAGAACATGAGCTTTGGAGCCACCTTGTTTGGGACCAAATTCTGGCTGTAATTCAGAAAGTTATGACTCTGCCTTGGTTTATTCATCTGTTAGAAGGGGATAAAGTGGTGAGCATCAGGCTGGTAAGGAGAGAGTTACTTGGGCTTCTACATTCTTAGCATGGGGACAGTGCCTGGCTAATAGAAACACCAGGGAAATGCCATCGGGAATCTTCTAGCTATGATTCCATTTAGCTGTTGTGTTGGCATGAATTCTGGAGAGTCCAGAGAACACTGAATACCATCCTGTGGGAGCCACTTCTCCCTGGGGGCAAACACATCCCTCTGTTGCTTTGACTGACCTGCCTTTTTCTTTCTGTCCTACTCCTCGCCTGGGTTTTCCCTCTAGGAATCTCCTAACCCCATCCCAGCAGCCCCACAGAACACAGGAGACAGCTGAGGAAGAGGGAGGGGCAGGAAAACAGGTTCTTCCGTGTCCAGGGGGTTGGGCTTTGTGCTTCTCCACATAACCCTACAGCTGTCTTGCCCTGTGGACACTGCCACCTCAGAGGAGCTGGCCGAACCTTTTGATGTCAGGGCTTCCCACCCTTCCCCTTTGCCTCACCACCTGCACAGATCTATAGCGTGTAGCTCCTGTAACTTTGGGAACGAAGGAGCAACAGTCTGGGAGCCCTATCTCCCTGCTTGGGATAGCTCTGGAACACACTTGCCAGCAGTGAGGAGGATGGAGTCACAGTGGAGAGAAGGGCATGGGAACTGCTTGGGCCCTGAGCTGGCTGCACTTTCCCAGAGCTAGCAACTTGCTGCCAGGGTCTCATGAGGCCAAGGGTGGAAAAACAATCCCAGGCTCCCAGGGTCAGATGGAGGAGTGTGTGGAGCCTGAGAGGCTATAGCCATTCTCCAGGAAACTTTAATTTTTTCAGAGTCTCTATGTAGTCCTGCTGGCCTGAATTTGCTATGTAGCCCAGACTGGCTTACAACAGTTTCTTTTGACTTTATAAACAACAGGGTTGTATTTTATTTCTGAGATAGGTCTCACTACGTAGCCCAGACTGGCATGAACTAAGTAGACCAGGCTGACCTCATCTTTGTGGTGATCCTCCTGCCTCTGCCTCCTGGGTGCTGTGATTACAGGAGTGAGCTACCATTTGAGACTAAAACCAACCACTTTATTTTGTGTCTTTTTCCTTTTTCTTTATTTGTAGTACTGGGTATGGGTCCTTGTGCATGCTAGGCAAGTTTTCTATGACTGAGCCACCCCAAATCTCCAAGCCAAGGAGGCACTTATATGCTGAACTAGGCCCTGGGACAGAAAGATGAGCAAGACAGATCTGACTTGAAGGCCTTTCTAGGCTGTGGTGGGGGTGAAAGCCAAAAATAACATCTGTGAGAACCATGACCAAATGAGCTATGAAGAAGGAAGAGGGAGGACAGTATAACCCAGAGGCCAGGCCTGCAGTCAGAGTTGGAAGCAAGGCCCTTCTCCTCAATAGAGTGAGAGCTATGCATTCAGACTGGCCTAGGGAGAACTGGGAGGAGGGGTTTCCAGCAGAGAGGTGAGCAGGGGTGGAGCTTGGGGTGAAACAGGCTGGCGAGGCAAGAGGAGTAGTGTCACCCGAGCAGGAGAGCAGTGTGTGTGGATTATGCAGGCAGACAGCAGCCAGGTCATCTAGGGATCAGGTTAGAAAACACAGAACTGGGTGTACTGGTTCACACCTTTAATCCCAACACTTGGGAGGAAAAATAAAGTAGATCTGTGAGTTGAAAGCCAGCCTGGCCCACATATCAAATTCCCAGACAGTCAAGGCTAGCTACATAGAGAGATCCTGTCTCAAAATAAACACCAAAGCAATCATGAGAACAAACTAAAAGAAAAGTAACAACAAAAAATGAAAACAGGTTGCCACTGTAACAGTGTGTGTATATGTGTATATGTGACGTATTTTATACAGGAGAATAACGCTTACAATTTTTTTTTCAAGACAGGATCTTACTCTGTAGACTCTTGACCTTGAACTCACAGAGATTCATTTCTTTCTGCCTCCTGAATGCTGAAATCAAAGCTGTGTACTGCCACACCAGTTACTTCCTTTAAAAAACAAACAAACAAACAAACATAGCCTACGGTGAGCTTGAACTCATGGCTATTCTTCTGCCTCAGCCTTCTGAACATTGGAAATGTCTAGGTACACACTACCACATCTAGCTTATACAGTTATTTTTACCTTTTACTTAAGCATTTCTCAAACCTGAATGTGCAGGAGTCTTATTGAAACAAGATTAGAGGCTGGGTTTGATGATGTCATTAATCCTAGATCTTGGGAGGCAGAGGCAGGTGGATGTCTGTGAGTTCAAGGCCAGCTTGGTCTATAGAGCTATTTCCAGGTCAGCCAGGCTACAGAGTAAGATCCTGTCATAAAACAAACAAAATGAAGACTTGGCCAGGCGGCGGAGGTGGCACACGCCTTTAATCCCAGTACTCAGGAGGCAGAGGCAGGTGGCTCGCTGTGAGTCTGAGGCCAGCCTGGTCTACAGAGGGAGTTCCAGGACAGGCACCAAAACCTACACAGAGAAACCCTGTCTCAAAAACAAACAAACAAACAAACAAACAAAACAACAAAAACCAAACCAAACCAAACCAAAACGAAGACTCAGGGCCAGGGGAGCAGCTGAGTGGTAGAGCATTTGCCAGGCATGTGCAAGCTCCTGGGTTTAAATCCATGCACCAGAAAACAAGAACAAAATCCTTGGTTCAGGAGGTCTGAGGCTCTGCATTTAGACAGGCTTTAGAATGTCATTAAGGGGCAGGGGAGGAGGGAAGAGAGGGGGATCTGTGATTGGTATGTAAAATGAACAAAAAATTTCTTAATAAGGAAAAAAAAACAAACCAAATGAAACAACAACAACAAAACAAAAAGAATGTCATTAAAGCTGTTGGTTTAGGGCAGGAGAGATGGCTCAGAGTTAAGAGCACTCTTCCAGAGGACACAGGTTTTATTCCTAGCACCCACATGGCAGTTCACAATCATCTGTAACTCCAGTTCCAGGGTATCTGATGCCCTCTTCTGGACTTCACGGGCACAGGCATGCATATAGGCTAAACACTCATGCATACAAAATTATATCTATCTAGAGCTACATCTCTGTCTATCTAGCTTTCTATCTATCTATCCATCCATCCCCATCTCTCTCTATATGTATATATACATATACGTGGGTGTGTGTGTGTGTGTCTTAAAATTCTATGTATGTTGACTTGCGGACCACACTTCGAGTAGCAGGGCTTTAGCTAAGTCAGTGTAGAAAGACAAATCTTGGAGGCAGGCTTTTCTGTGAGTGAACAAAGGTGTCCAGTGGCCCAACAGAATTGTGGGGGTCTGGACACATCAGGTGTCCCTACAAAGAAAGGAAGCTGAGCTGGCAGAATACAAGCAGTGATTGGATGGATGAGGGTGGCTGCAGATGAGAGGTCAAGAATGACGTCTCATTATTCTACCCTGGACACTCTGCTTATATCTTTAGAAAAGTATCTTCCCTTTGAGCCACTCAAGCCCTGCTGGCCTCATACTTAGCACATAACTGAGGATGACCTTGAACTCCTGATTTTCTTTCCTCTGCTTCCCAATTGCTAGGATGACACACCTGTTCTTCTACCAATGCAAGGTTTGTACCATACTGAAATTAGTTATGAGCCTCTGTGTAGGTGCTAGGGATTGAACCCAGGTCCTGTAGAAAAGTAGCCAGTGCTCTTACCTGCTGAGCCATCCCTCAGCTACTTTCTTACTGCTCCTCTGACCTGGGGTAGAGCTAGGACAAGCATCCTGTGGTTTGCAAGGCATAAGGTGGGGAAGCAAGTAACCTGGATCCTGGGCTTAGATCTGCTTTCACTGTTCTGTGATGGAGCCAGCAGCCACACAGCGTGATCCAAAGACGCCTGGTGGAGGGAAACCAGAGGCGGCTTCAGGGGGAGTCTCCCCTGGTGCAGACACTGATCCACAGCCATGACAGCAGCAGGAGCAGTGGGACACAGGTTCCAGCTCTTC
This sequence comes from Peromyscus aztecus, assembly GCA_902168405.1. NCBI lineage: Eukaryota > Metazoa > Chordata > Mammalia > Rodentia > Cricetidae > Peromyscus > Peromyscus aztecus. Next base: position 20,499 of record CABHPQ010171806.1, on the reverse strand, counting down.
TTGTCAACTGCAAGGTAAGAGGTCTCCCAGGGTTCCTCCACTTGCCTGCTGAGCCTGCTCACTTTCCCAGCTCTCCTTTCTGCCTTGGCTGTCAAAAGGTGGAGAGAAGACATTTCTCTCCTTTTCTGTCCCCGCATCCGCTTTCCTGTCCGTCTCGCTTGTCTTCTCCGTGTTATGCTATCCGTCAGCAGTACTATTCTCCCATGCGTTTATCAAAGTATGTTTAAATGTGAGTATCCTTTACTGTGCTGCACACATTGGGAAAGTATGCCCGAGTACAAAAGGCTCATATTCCAAGGTGAGAAAAATTTTACTTTTTAAAATTTATGTGTATGTGTTTGTGATGTCATGTGTGCGTGCAGTGGCCAGAGAGGCTGTTGGATCCCCGGGAGCTGGAGTTGCAGGCAGTTGTGAGCTGACTCAGGTCCTCTGAGCATGGCAAACACTCTTAGCCACTGAGCCATCTCTGTAGCCCAAAGGCTCATCTCTGGAGCACCTACTTGCTAGTGGAACATCCCAATAAATGTCCACTCCTCTGCCCAGAAGTCTTATTTCCTGACCTCCAACCATCCCTTGCCCACATTCTTCTTTTTTAAAGCTCAACTCAGATGCTGCCTCCTCCTTGAAAGCTGTTCTCTGTCCAGCAGGAAACAGCTCCCTGTCCTCTCCAAGCTCTGAGGCGCTCAATCCATGATCTTTCTACAGACATTACAATGTGGAGTCATATTTCATCTCTTTTACACTGCTGAGGGACAGAATTCACTAAAGTATCTACTAGTCATACATCTTACACAGTAGATGCTCAATAAATGTTTGGAACAAGAAAACTTATTTCCATGTGTATGTATCCACGTGTTCACCCTTATGCCTGCCAGTATCTTCCATTCTTGGTCACCCAAATCTGAGTGTGTGCACAAGAGCTTTGTGAACTTCCATTCTTGGTCACCCAAATCTGAGTGTGTGCACAAGAGCTTGTGAACTTCTATTCTTGGTCACCCAAATCTGAGTGTGTGCACAAGAGCTT
>CABHPQ010171806.1:0-19465 GCA_902168405.1 Peromyscus aztecus | reverse complement strand
AACTTCTATTCTTGGTCACCCAAATCTGAGTGTGTGCACAAGAGCTTTGTCTTCTTAGCCTCCTCATGACCTGCAGCTCTTTGGCCAGGAGGAGGAGGCCCTCAATCTCCCAATGATTCCTCTACACAAACAAGACTGACATTCTGGCCCAGATCTTTCTCAACTTTGTGGACTCGCCATGGGAACACAACTTTTTTGTTTGTTTGTTTTTGAGACAGGGTTTCTCTGTGTAGCTTTGGAGCCTGTCCTGGAACTCGCTCTGTAGCCCAGGCTGGCCTCGAACTCACAGAGATCCGCCTGCCTCTGCCTGCCAAGTGCTGGGATTAAAGGCGTGTGCTGCTGCCACCACCTGGCTTGATTCCCTTTTGGGAGTCAGTTTCACTTTTGAGAACTTGTGCATTCCCTCCACCCATCTCTAAAAGGGACTGATCAAGGGCCCAGTCCCCTCCTGGGGACTCATCAACCCACCACTCTTTCATTTTTAGTGCCAGGACCAGATGCTTCGAGTGGCTGTGGACACAGGGACCCAGCATAATCAGATATCTGCGGGATGCCTCAGGCGCCTGGGGTAAGAGTGTGGCCTAAACCAGGGGTCAGGGGTGGGGTTTCCGCCTTTTTTTGTTTTTTACTAGACTGGTCTCAAGTTCAACAACCTCTGCCTCAGCCTCCTGTGTGTGGTTTGTGTCTAGACTACAGGCCACACTTGGGTTTGGGATGGGGTGTCTTTTGGGGTGATGAAATCCTTCCAAGTATCTAGCGAAGATGTTTGCACTCTGACATACTGCTGAACACCACTGAATTGCACACTTTTTGTTGATTTTTTCAACAAAAACCTACGTAGGGTTTCACTACGTAGACCAGGCTGGCCTAGAATTCAGATCCGAGTGCCTCCGCCTCCCAAGTGCTGGACTAGGGGTGTGTGCCACTATGCCTAGCACTGAATTGCACACTTTTTTTGGAGTGAATTTTGCTGGGCCTGGTGGCTCAAGCCTGTAAACCTAACACCTGGGGGTAAAGGAAAACTGGGAACCCAAGGCCTGCCTTGATTACATAAGATGTCTGAGACACGCCTTTAATCCCAGCACTCGGGAGGCAGAGCCAGGTGGATCTCTGTGAGTTCGAGGCCCGCCTGGGCTACTAAGTGAGCTCCAGGAAAGGCGCAAAGCTACACAGAGAAACCCTGTCTCGAAAAACCAAAAAAAAAAAAAAAAAGTGTCTGAGACAGCCTAAGCTCCACAAGACTGTTTCAAAAAACACAGCTTTCCCCCACCAACCCAAACAAAACCAACAACCAAAAATGAATTTGATGGCATACAAACTGTATCTCAGTACATATTGTTTTTAAGTGGGGGAGGTTGGTCAGGCAGCTCTGGCAGGAAAGGGTGGAGCCTCGCCTAGGTCAGAGACTGGAAGAGAGCATAGATCAGTATTGGCTTTTGAACAGTGAGGGGCTAGGAGCGGGGACTGTGGTGGCTATAACCCTTGCTTTCTAACCACAGGTTAGGGAAGAGGGTCCCAAAAGCCCCAGGTGGGGACCTGGCACCTGGGCCACCAGGTCAGGTGGAACAGCTGGAGCTAGAGCTGGGGCAGGAGACTGTGGCGTGCTCGGCCCAGGTGGTGGGTAAGTCCTCCAGCCTCTCAGCTCTTCTGCATGGACAAGGGTAGAGGTTTTCAGCCTGTCAGCACACGGTCCCAAGACGCTCAGATTATTAGCCACTCTGCTGTTCTCAACTTCGGGGTGGACTGGGAAGGAAAGGGGTGAGTGCTCAGAGGAGGTCATCAGTCAGAGATGCATCCTCATTTTCCAATGGTTCCTGCAGATGTGGACAGCCCTGAATTTTGCCTGGGACTGCAGACTCTGCTTTCCCTTAAGGTAAGGCACCCATGCTTGGGCCTGACCCAAAATTCTACGAGAGGTGGAAGGCTCAAGGTGGAGGCCCAAAGTAGGCTGTCAAGGAAGATGGAGAGGTGTGAAACTTGGAACTTGCTTAATTAGTCCCAAAAGTAAAATCAAGAGAACAGGTTCCCTCTCTGAAGGGGCAGGGGCATGGGAGCAAGGGGAGGCAGAAGGAAGGGGTGCAGGTGTGAGCTGGCAGGGAGGTGACCACACATCTGGGGTCCCCATGGCAGTGCTGCATTGACCTGGACCGTGGAGTGCTTCGGCTGAAAGCCCCCTTCTCGGAGCTGCCCTTCCTGCCTCTGTACCAAGAGCCTGGCCAGTGACCACTGTCTCAGCCGGTCCCTAGGCGACACTGTGCCTTAGGGGCAGAGTGGTGTGGAGTGGGACATTACCCGAGCAGGGCATCTGGAGACCACCGCATTAGTCTCTTTTCTCACCACCCTGATCTCGCAGTTGCCACCCCCGTCTGCTTCTCTGTAGCTGCCCTCTGCCTCAGGAGTTCCTACTGAGTACCTATGACTCCAAGGTCCTGGCTTCCCGCTTCTCTCTCATCCCTTCCCAAGAGCACAGCCAAGTCAGTTACAGAAAAGGACCTATGGAAAATGGACTTTGGGGGCTGGGGATTTAGCTCAGTGGTAGAGTGCTTGCCTAGCAAGCGCAAGGCCCTGGGTTTGGTCCTCAGCTGGGGGGGGAGAGGGGAGAAGGAAAATGGACTTTGTCCTGGCTGTGGGGGTCAAAGTCACCTGCTGCCTCCACCTGTCTGAAGCCCAACCCAAGCACTCCTCCACTGCCCTTACCACTATATCTCCCACCTCTAGGGCTTATCTGTCACAACCAGACTCCCGGCCTGTGTGCCAGCCCCTCCTGGCACCTGCACCCATCTGCTTAGAGTTGGGTGGGAGTGACAAGTAAGTAGGACTGTTTGTCTAGGAAGGTCCAGTCCCTGAGCTGAGCGCTTTCAGTCAGTGTCTTTTCTGGGCTGCAGTGTCTCAGTGTCTTTCTGGCTGGGCTGATTCTCAAATCATGGTTAGAGGAAGAGAGACAATGGTATACCTAACCTGAACTAGGGAACCGGGTCGCTTACATGGGAACTAAATACTAAGCCTAGGGTAGACCAAAGAGGAAACAGGACACAGCCTCACTTTCTTTACTTTCAAGAGCAGGCCAGCTTAGTGTGAGTGCCATGGTACCTGGTCTCATCCTGACTCCCTCATCACCTTGTTCAAAGAGACCTATGCTCCTTCCCCAGTCTGCCTCCTACTGCTGCTGTAAAGGCAGACCTGGCCCAGGGCAGGCCCTTAGCCCGCTTCTGCATTAGAATAAACACTGGTTCTCTAAGCCATGTTCTTCTCTGGTCTCTTCCTCTTACCTCCAGGAGCCCACAGTGCCTCTGCCCTCAGACCCACAGGGAAAGTGTGACTGGAGTCCCTCTCCCAAGCTGGAATACAGGCTTGTGAAGGACAAATTACACTGTATGTGCTGCACAAATACACACGCACTTGCAACAAATCAGTATTGACCTCCATTGTGAGCAATGGACTCTAACATCCTCCATTTTATTTTACTCCATTTCGTTTAGTTCAAAAGCCCTGAGGGTTGGGGAATGGCTTAGTGGGGAAGAGAAGAGCACTTGCCACGCAAGCATGAGACCCCGAATTCAAGCCTAGCACCCATGTAAAAGGTTCAAGCCCAGCACCCACATGGCAGTTCACACCTGTCTGTAACTCCAGTTCCAAGATCTGACACCTTTACCCCGACATACATACAGACAAAACACCAGTGAACATAAGATAAAAATAAATTATATATATGTAAAAAAAAATGCTGCTCGGGTGGTGGTGGCGGTGCACGCCTGTAATCCCAGCACTCGGGAAGCAGAGGCAGGCGGATCTCTGTGAGTTTGAGGCCAAACTGGGCTACAGAGTGAGTTCCAGGAAAGGCGCAAAGCTACACAGAGAAACCCTGTCTCGAAAAACCAAAAAAAAAAAAAAAAAAAAATTTCTGCCCAGATGCTTGTAACCCTAGATAACTTGTCTTACTGATCGGCCAGCTATATGAAGCAGCAAGCCTCGGGTTCAGTGAGAGACCCTGTCTCAAGGGAATAAAGTGGAGGGAAAGAATGCAGGAGACTGGATATCCTCTTTTGACCTCCATATTCCATTACCCATGTGTGCATGGGTAAATGTATATGTACACACACACAACATACAAACCCTAGTCACAATCCATCAAGGGATTCTCACCTGTAACTGGAAAAATACTTACTCATAGCACACACAGTAATGAGCAGATAAAAACATAAATGGCTTAAACTATATTTTTTTTAAGGTAGGGTCTTACTATGGTTGGTCTGAAACTTGCTGTGTAGATCAGGCTGCCTCGAACTCACAGAGATCCACCTGCCTCTATCATCCAAGTGCTGGTGGGACTAAAGGTGTGTGCCACCATGCCTGGCTCAATTATATAATTCTAATTACAGTCCAGATTGTTAATGTCTTTTCTGTTTGGATTTTTAAGATACAATCTCCAAATGTGACCCACAATGGTCTCAAACTCGCTATGGAGCCTTGGCTGGCCTTGAACTTATGATCTTCCTCCTAAGTACTGGGATTACATTGGCACATATCACAGAGGACAAGCTGCAGGTGTCTACTTTTTTGTTTGTTTGTTTTTGTTTTTGTTTTTTCGAGACAGGGTTTCTCTGTGTAGCTTTGGAACCTGTCCTGGATCTCACTTTGTAGACCAGGCTGGCCTCGAACTCACAGAGATCCGCCTGGCTCTGCTTCCCGAGTGCTGGGATTAAAGGCGTGCACCACCACCACCCGGCAAGGTGTCTACTTCTTTATAGACAGTAGAGTACTTGGGAAGCTCTCAAGCAGCACAATACTTTAGAACAGCCCAACAATGGTGGCGCATGCTTTTAATCACAGCACTCGGGAGGCAGAGCCAGGCGGATCTCTGTGAGTTCGAGGCCAGCCTGGTCTACAGAGTTCCAGGATAGCCAGGACTGTTTCACCGAGAAACCCTGTCTCAAAAAAAAAACAAAAACCAAAAAAAAAAAAAAAGCAAAACAAAACAAAAAAAACCCCAACCAAACCAAAACTTTAGAATATGGAAGGGCCAAGGTGCAGTTGAATAGCAAAGTGCTTGGCTAGCATGTGCAAGGCCCTGGGCTCCACTTCTGAACAGATACACACACACACACAAAACAAAAAACAAACAAAAACCAACCAGCCACCATCACCACCAAAACCAGAGAGAAAGAGAGAGACAGAGTTAATGACAAAATGAGAAAGCCTGACCTAGTTGCTTCGACAACTGGAAGAACACAGGAAGATGAGACAGGAACATGTCCTGAAAGATGCCCTTAAACAAACACTGCCATTCCTGTAAAAATTACTGCTGTCAGCTGCCTGGAGCTAAGCTGTGAAAGTTGGCACTCAGCGGGAGCAGGAGGGGTGGGGCTCACCTCTGCTGCTCCCCTAGTCCCTCAGGCCTGAAGCCTGGTGTCCTTTCAGGTGCTGGCACCATGGAAAAGGTTTGCTGCCTTTTCTCAAAACGAGTCTGTTTTCCGCAATGAGAATTAGGACAGGAGAAGGGAAGCACAGGGGCCCGGGTGATTTACAAGCCTGGGATCCTGGGATCCAGGTGAGCACGGGGCATTCATCAAAGGCTCTCAGGGCTGCCACCATTGTTCCGTGCCGAGAGTCACGTCCCGCTCCACTGTAATACACACTCCCCATCCTGCCAAGATCATGGATCCTTCACCAGCTAACTGGCCAAGCCCAGCTAGGTGGGGTCCTGGCAGCCTGAGGGGGTACGCTGTGGTGGCTGGTCCGGGTGGTAGAGAGTCTGCTGAAGCAGGGTACAGACTGCAGGGAGGTCATCAGGATCTGAAGGCCAAGAAGAGACTGGTGAGAGGCTGTTGGGCCTCAGGTGCAGGGCTACTGGCTTTGTTGACACTCACCCACACCCAGCTCCTGCAGCAGGCTGTGGTACTCAGGCTCAGCCTCCAGCAGCTTCAACAGATTAGTGGACTCCATCCGCTCCAGCTGCACATCCCAGTACACGTAGATCTTCTGATTGAAAGTGACATATACCAAGCAGGGGCTGTTGCGGCCGTCTTTGCAGGCATACTGGCCTGGGAGATGGGGGCAAGAAGACAAAGGTCAAGACTTAGTCCTGGTGTCGGGAGGAGGCCAAGGTCAAGAAGACAGAGGCAGCAGTATTAACCCTCCACAAATATCAATCAACAAAAGCCCTTTCCTATTCTCTGTGAAGAACTCAGTATAATACATAAAATGGTAAAACATATAGTGCATTCTAGATATGGAAAAGGCACAGCCAGCACCCCAAAAGATGTATTTGTAGGTCTTCTCATCTCAGAGATGGTCTGGAGTAAGAGGCAGCACTGCTAATGCAAGGGCAGGTTAACAAAGCAGCTAGAGAAAGGCTTTTCATGGCCTGTTTCTTTCTTCCAAAGCACACAGCAATCTTTCAGGTATCTGGGGTGTTTTCCAGCTCCTTCCATTTATTTTGGGGTCCTGGAGACTGAGCCCACAGCTTTGTACATGCCAGCCAAGGCTCTACCACCAAGCTATACTGTCAGCCCATTGCCATTTTAGTAGCCAGATATAACATACCCCTGTCACCCAAATAGCTACCACAGCTTTCCAAAGTCCCCAGTTCAGGGCTACAGAGATTACCCTGAAGCATTTTCTTCAGCCGGGCATGTTCAGCTGGAAACACCCTCCCACAGTCATCCCATTTTTACAGATTTTGAGATGGAGCTCTCACTGTGCTTTACGTCTCATTCCAAACTACCACGATGGGGCTGGCAAGACAGCTCAGTACACTGGCTGCTCTTTCGGAAGACCAGGCTCAATTCCTAACACCCAACTGTCTGTAAAGCCAGCCCTGGGGATATGATGCCCTCTTCTGGCTTCTGTGGGCACTGCACAGGCATGGTACATAGACATACACTCAGGCAAACACTCAGACACATAAAAACAAATAAAATTTCCCTTCCAAATTGAAAAACACCCTGTCAAGATGGCAGCGGGATACCCATTACCCACCAATGAAGGCGAAGGAAGCCATTGTGTATGAAGATGTCTATCGGGCTACACTGAATGGGAACAGTCAGTCACTTCCCAGCACATTACTAAGCTTGAGTAGCTGAGCTTAGAGGCTGCTGTCCCACCTGCACAGAAGGCACGGATATTTTCATCCACTTGGAAGCGGACCACGGTGCGGTTGTGATCGATGATATATGTCTGCCCATCCCAGGCACACGCCACCACCTCTTCAAGTCCATTGCCCTGAAAAAGGTCAAAGACAGGGTGCCAGAAGGGTCAAAGGCTAATTCCTAGTCAGATGTAGTGGCACACACCTGTCATTTCAGGGCTTGGGAGGCAGAGGCCGGCCGGGGCTCCACAGCACATAGCAAGATCCTGTGTCGGAAAAGAACAGATCTGACGCTGGGGTGGGGCAGTGAGATAGGAAGGACCGGGAGCTCGACTCTGGGTGGCAAACTGTAAACTGGGGTATCTCTTCATGTGCCAAGTGCTCAACAGGGCACTCAGTAATCTACTTTGCTAATGTTCAAAGCAATACTATGATGCAGACATTATTCTCAGTTTTATACTGGGAAATTTCTTCTTAGAGGGATACAGACACTTGCATAAGGTCACAGACGGGGGTCTGTTCTACAAGTCAAAGCCATCCAGCACGTACCATGGCAGTGTGACCAAAGGAGGCCCACCTGTCAATTGAGGGCTACCGTGGTAACAATAGACTCACAGACAAGAAAAAAACCCACAAGACACAGCTATATTCATGACTAACAGCACACTTCTATACCTATAGCCTGCTTTCTTTAGGGCTATTATTTTGGCTGAAAGGATGAGAAGGATTTTCTAGTAGCCTCAGAGAGAAGTATTAAAGTCTGTGCTATAAGGGCATACTTGAGTGTAAATAGAGGGACACACTCGTTTCAGGTCTAAGATAAAGGCTTACTGTTGACTAGGATGTGAGAACGGCTGCATTTAAATGTCTTCTTGTGGGGCTGGAATGATGGCTCAGCAATTAAGGACACTGGTTCCTTTCTGGAGCACCTGGGTTTGATTCCCAGCACCTACAAAGTGACTAACAACCATCTGTAATTGCAGTTCTAGGGGATCTGATGCCCTTTTCTGGCCTCTGTGGGCACCAGGCACACATGTGGCACACACACATATACACAGGCAAAACATCTATACACATAAAAGTAAATAAATAAATGAATCTCAAAAAGGGAAAAAGTCCACTCACCGTGACATCCAGCTTCTCCAGGGCAAAGAGCTGGTGATCCACCTGCACAGACCACAACAGCTTATCTGCTTCTTGCATCAGCTTTAGCGTCCCTGCAGGAAGAGAGGGGGCGCGTGTGTGGGCTGTGTACGTGTGTGTGTGGGGGGGGGGGGGGGGGGGGGAGCTGGTGTGAGTATGTGTGTGTGTGCTGGGCCTTTGAGCAGACCCCCTTAGGCAGAAACCCACCTCACCCAGCCCAGGACTACTCACCATCTAGGGTGCACAGAGCAAAGAGGCCTGAGTTACCAGTTTCAGGGTTATGACCTGTGGGCGATGGAGAAGGAATGAGGGCAGAGCCCTGGGCCTTCTTTCTCCCAGAACTGCCTTGTTCTTCAGCTCCTTCCTCCCTTACCTTGTTTGATGTTGCCAATCAGGTGAGTGGAGACATTCTTGTTGTGGATCCGGCCAGATGTCTGGTGCAGCACTATGTCCCGAGCAGCTGGGGTTTCCCTGTGGGTAAAGGAGACTGGGTCAATGGGAGGCCAAGGGAGCTGAGTTCTCCAGGCCCTTTATATCCACCACCACTGCAGGAGCTTCCATTTTGGAAGCCCACCTCTCTGACTCTTTCTGACTCATGCCGTAGATGGAAGGAAGGTGATCAGGCTGCCAGGCGGGAGTCCTGAGTCCAGAATCCAATGATTGGAATCTCCACAAAGACCGGTTCACAGTGCTCAGATGCTGTAAGGTTAATGAAGCCCAGGACTCCCGGTCCTAGACAGTCTTCTCTAATGGGGTCAAGTGCTTGGGTTGCAGCTTAGATGATGGAGCCCTGGCGCCTGCAGACCTGCCTCACCACCATGTTACCCTGTCCCTACTTGGATGCATCCACCACCCCACTCCTTACCTACTGTCTCCTGTGGCCTCCTCAGAGGCAGGAGGGGAACCCGTGTCCTTGTTCCAGGTACATAGTAGAACTGCATAAGCACACCCTGGCTGCGACACAACCAGCTCAGGCACACCCAGAGGCCCCGGGGTCACAGAGAGACTGTCTACCTGCACCAGGGGAGACAAGGGCAGGGCGTCTGAGAATTACGCTCCAGTTTGATGGGGACAGGAGGAGTCCTAAGGTTCATGAGTAGTCTTGTCTGGCACCATCCCCTCCACAGACCACTGCTTTCTGCTGTGTGCCCACTGGCTCCAGACCTGGCTCTCACCACACGCCTTCACATGCTGAACTCCGCACCATTCTTTGCACTCTCTACCTGTTACTACAACTCCACTGGGACCTTCCCTGGAAATGACCTGGATCTCTCTCAGCAAGGACATTTTCCTTTCCTCCAGATGGGCTCCACTTTCTACAAGCCTCTGGGAGGCCCTTCCTGTTCACTGGGGCTCTTAGGTCTCCAAGCTCTGCTTCTCACCTGACCCTCCAGCATCCACTTCTTGAGGGACACCAGCTGCCCTGTCAGGTGTTCAGGCCCCTCAGCCATCTCTTCCCAGCGGAAGGCCCGTACCACACGGTCTGTGTATCCTACCACCAATTCGTAACACCCATCTCCATCTGTGGGCACAGAAACAATGGATTTGGAGCCAAGCCTGAACTGGTCAGCTTGGGCCATGGCTACCTTTCCATGGCCGACATTCCCGGCACTTTCAGTTGAGTGCAGCTTCACGTCAGTCTTCTGGGTCATTTACCACATCCTGTGGTTATTGCCCGTCCCTGCTTGGCCTTGTGCCCATGCAGTTTCTCACTCAAATGCCACACAGGGCCCGTCATCTCTGCTCTCTGCTTCCTATATCCATGGCATAGCACCTTGGCCCTTCCCACATCCACTACCTAGATAGCTTCTGGTCAGTCAGGAGCCCCGTGTCTCTACAGTTCACTCTCCTGCCACTTTCAGCTCTTTACCAAATGCCACCTTCCAGCAAGAATGTCCCTGATACTGGGCGGTGGTGACGCAAGCCTTTAATCCCAGCACTCAGGAGGCAGAGGCAGACAGATCTCTGAGTTCAAGGCCAGCCTGGTCTACAGAGCGAGTTCCAGGACAGCCAGGACTGTTTTGCAGAGAAACCCTGTCTCGAAAAACCAAAAATAAATAAATGAATGAATGAATAAATTAATTAATTAATTTAAAAAAGTGAAAATTTAAAAAAAATCCTGACAACTCCATTTAAAATTGCTACCTTGGGAGCTGGAGGGATGGTGCAGTGGTTAAAAGCATTGGCTGCTCTTCCAGAGGACCTGGGTTCAATTCCCAGCACCCACATGGCAGCTCACAACTGTCTGTAACTCCAGTTCCAGGGAATCTGATACCCTCACACAGATATGCATGCAAGCAAAATGCTGATGCACATGAAATAAATAAATAAATAATTTAAAAAAATTGCTACCTCTTGGGTCTGACTCAGCAGTTAAGAGTACTTGCTGCTCTTCCAGAGGACCCTAGTTATGTTCAGAATACCCATGTCAAGTGGTTCACAACTTCCTGTAACTCCAACTACAGGAGATCTGACCTTCACTTATGTGCATACACCCTCCACACAAACCTACATATAATTAAATACAAATAAATCTCTAAAATTGCTGTCTCTACCTTGGTATCTTCAGCCCTCTGATTTATTTTATCCACAGCACTTACTACCTTCTAATATAGTATTGATTGACTGATTTTTGGCTGGGATTGAACTCAGGTCTGGTATATGCTGGATAAGTGTTCTAATCCTGAGCCAAAATTCCCAGCCTCATTATTTAATTTTTTTTATAAAATTTATCTGTCTCTTCCTAGTAAGATCTAAGATGGTATGATATTTTTGTTTGCTTTATTCACTTTTGTAATTCTAGAGCCTAGAATAGTTCCTAGCTCATAAGAGGAGCTCAGTAACTATGCATCAAACATACAACAAATGAAAATAAAGTAAAACAAAATAAAAAGAGAAAAAGCAAACACAAAACAAATGTACAAAATGGACCCTGCTCTCTCCCTCAGCCCAGTCCCTCAGCATCAACCCTAGGTCCCTACTCCTTAGCTGCTCATGCTCACCGATGTCACTGATCAGCATGACCTTGGTATTGGCCGGGATGTGCTGCTTGAAGACAGGACGCTGCTCCTCTCCAAGAGTTTCATGGTGCCCAGAAGCATCCAGAGCCTTGGTGGATGTCAGGTCAAATAAGTGAAGCCAGCCCTCTGCACTGACTGCCACCACCAGGTTCTAGAACAGAGAGAGAGAGGTACAGGAGAGATGCACAAGTTGGGGAGGGAGACTGATGAGCAGATCTCAAGGGCCAGAGCTGACTTTCCCAGGGAGTCACAATAGAGGCAAGGACTTGGAGTTCCACCCCAGCCCGAGATGCCCCGAGTCCTTACCTTTCCTTTATTACACACATCTCCGACGCCAACACAAGTCAACTGCAAGAAAGAAAGGGAAACTGATGGCGGCACCAAGAGAGACCATTCCTTCCTAATCACCAAAAGCTTGTGTCATGTGACCTATATGAATAGTTTTTATTAATAAACACATTGAGTTATATAGTTTGGTTTATTCATACAGCAATAGGAAGACCCAAGTAGATAAAAATTCAGACTTAGGTAAAAAGAAAAAAAAATCTAGCTGTGTGGTGCACACCTATACTCTTCCAGCACTCAGGAGGCTGAGGCAGAAGAACTGTCATGAATTCCAGGCTAGCCAGGGCTATATAGTAAGATCAAGTCGTATAAGGCCTCCCACCCCCCAAAAAAACCCCACCAAATAGGAAAATAGCCTGGTTATCATACTTCTAGATTATTCCAATTATCATCCCCATTTTTTATTATACAGTCATATACTGTATAAGGACATCTTAGTCAACAGCACATCACATATATTATGGTGTACCTATAAGATCCCATCACATAGTTAGTTGGGTGTCAATTAAGAGGCTGAGGCAGGAGGACTGAAAGTCTGAAGCCAGCCTGAGCTACAAAGCAAGACACCACCTCATAGAACTAAGGTAACGCAGTGGCTGTCTTAGCTTATATAATTGCTGTGGTGGTCACCTAATGATCAAAGAACCTAATGATGCATTTCTCAGACCACGTCCTTGCTGTTAACCCATGCATGACTGCACTGCATACTATCACACAATCTTAGGCAGCCTCCATAAAGCAGCAAGTTCATTCTACAACATACAGGACAATATAGTTGTCCTTTTTTCCTCTGTCAAACTGACACAAGCTAGAGTTACATGGGAAGAGAAACCTCAATTGAGAACATGCCTCCATTAGATTGCTCGTAGGCAATTTCTTGATTAACGGCTGCCGTGGCAGGGCCCAGTCCTGGGCAGGTGGTTCTGGGTTGTATAAGAAAGCAGGCCAGTAAGCAGCTCCATGTTCTCCTTGAGTTCTTGCTTCCAGGTTCCTGTCTTGAGATTCTGCCCTGACTTCCGACTTCAAGAGAGACTATAAACTGTAAGCTGAAATAAGCTCCTTCCTCCCCAAGTTATTTTTGTGCTGCAGGCCGCAAGAATATGAAAGAGAGATTCAGTTGTATATGACCTTTATCACAGCAACAGAAAGCAAACTAAGATAGTCTTGTGGGAGACTTGAAAGGGGGACAGATGAGAGCAATTCTTGGGCTTAACCCCCCACCTCCCACCGCCAAACAAACCCTGAAGCGGTGACTGGGCTGAGTTGCTAGGGAATTCCTTGTGGGACTCCTTGGCAGTCCAACACAAAGGCACCCTAGCTCCTTCCCAAGCCCTGCAGAGATGAATACTGACCATTCCCTGGCAGGAGCAGGTGAGCCATGGCCGGATGTCATCATTCTTATACACAGACAGTTTTCCACTGGTGTCTCCCACTACCAGTTCATTTAACTGCAAATGGAGAGAGAGCAATGTTAGGAAGGGATTCTATTGAACCTCAGCAACCCCTTATCAGCTTAGTTTGTTTTTGGAAAAACCATAACATCATGAAAAAAGCTTTGATGGGCTGCAGGTGTAGCTGGATTGATAATGTGCTTTGCCTAAAATGCCTGAGGTCCTGGGTTCTATCCCCAGCACCACAAAAAATGAGGCATGGTTGCTGGGTGTGGTGGCATGCCCTTTGATCCCTCCCTGTACTTCAGAGGCAGAGGCAGAGGCAGGAGGATCACTGTGAGTTCAAGGCCAGTCTGGTCTATAGACTGTTTCAGGACATTTAGGGCCACATAGTGTCTCAAAAAACCAAAACAAAATTTACAAGAGAAAACAGGCATCATGGTACACACCAGTCATCTCAGCATGGGAGGTGAAGGCACAGTGTCAGAAGTTTGAGCTCATTCTCAAGTTACATAGCAAATTTAAGGCCAGCCTGGACACTGCCTTTAAAAAAGAAGGCATCGAGAGGTATGGGAGCTCTGCTTGTGATCCCAGCACTCAGGAGACTGAAGCCAAGAGACTGATAGCAAGTTCAAGGCAACCTGGGTTACACAGCAAGAACATGTTTCAGGAAAAAAAAATCTTCTGAGACTGGTTGCCTGGGTGCTGGAGGTGGCTCAGGAGCAGAGCAGTTGCCTGGCAGAGGTTAAGCAAAAGGAACGCAACAACAAACAAATCTTTTGGGACCAAGGCAGCCATAGTTTCCCAGAACTCACTTCTGTGTGTGTGCAAAGGAAAGGCTCTACACAAGAGCAGTGATTCAGATAGGTCAGCTATCGGCACAGCTCTCTGTCCGAATGCCTGGCCTCGGCCACTCTCACTTGTCCATTACAAATGGGGTATGTTTTGAAAACAGTCCAATAGTGAACTTCGGAAGAATATTACTTCAGACCTCCTACTTTGTCAGAGGTCAAAAATACAAAGCCAGTTCCCAGGGCCCCATCTCTTCTCACAAGACCCCTCAGTTTTAATGATTTTCATGTGTATGGGAACACAGAGGAATGGACCTGTTTGAGGGACCAGGCCTGAAAGTATTGCTGGTGTCAGCATCCTGGCTCTGAGGGAGGGAGGGTCCCTCCATGGAGCCTCTGCCCCACCACTGCTAATCCATTTGGGGAGTTCCTCATGATTACCAGGTGGCTCCAACCTCAGCTTCTACAGTTTCCTGTCTTCTCTTGGGAAGAAGACAATGAATGTCTCTCCCAAAGAGAAAGTTAAAATTAGATTCTTAAGAAATCAACAATAGCACTTGGGAGGCAGAGCCAGGCAGATCTCTGTGAGTATGAGGCCAGCCTGGTCTACAGAGTGAGATCCAGGACAGGCACCAAAACTACACAGAGAAACCCTGTCTCGAAAAACCAAAGAGAGAGAGAGAGAGAGACAGAGAGAGAGACAGAGAGAGAGAGAGAGACAGAGAGAGAGAGAGAGAGAGAGAGATCAACAACAGTAACGGAGCTTCATGTAGTGTGACATGGATCTGTTAGAGCCAGCTATTTGAAGACCCCCACCACTAAAAAAAAAAAAGAAATTTGAGACAAACTGGGATTGACGTAATTATTTGACTTTTTAAAGATGTATTTTTAATAGTTATGGGAGTTTTGTGCAAAGTTATACAAAAAACAAAAAAACAAAAAAGGGAGTATCTGGTTATAGAAGCACATATTCTGCTTTTTTACAAACCCGAACAGCTGAGGTCTCAACTACAGCCACACCTGAGAGAAGTTTTGCAGACACCATGGAGAGTGGATTCACAGTGTAGGGGGCAGAGCGCAACTGCTGGATTCTAACACTGATCTTTCTGATGCCATGTTCACTCCTTTCTCTCACTCTCTCTCTCTCTTTGGTTTTTCGAGACAGGGTTTCTCTGTGTAGCCCTGGCTGTTACGGAACTCACTCTGTAGACCAGGCTGGCCTTGAACTCACAGAGATGGGCTGCTTCTGCCTCCTGAGTGCCGGGATTAAAGGTGTGCGCCACCACACCTGGTTTCTCTCTCTCTAAAAGATTTATTTTTATGTTATGTATATGGGTGTTTTGCCTGCAATGTGCGTCTGTGCACCATATACACGCCTTGTGTTCTCAGAGGTCAGAAGAGGGTGTCAGAGCCCCTGGAACTGGAGTTACAGACAGCTGTGAGCCCTTGAGTGCTGGGACTAAAACTGGGGCCCTCTGGAGGAGCAACCAGTACTCTTAGCCAAGCCACCTCTCCACCCTTGATTACACTTTTCTTAAAAACTTGAAGGCAGAAACTTTTGGGCCATATCCACGTAGGGTTGTAAGTCTGCCTGCTTTTCTGGATTATCAGAAAAGTGCGACTTTTCCTTGCCTTTCTGTCTTCTCTGTGCATGCTCTCCCTAACACTTGGAGCTTTTACAAGGCATTTCAGGCTTCCGGTTTTTCTCTAGAGCTCCCCTCTCACCATGCAGTTAGTTGCTTGTGTGTCACGTGTCTGACCTCGTTTCCAGATAAAATGACATGGCCTTTCCCTTCTCCACCTCAGGCAGCTGCTGATGTCTGACAGTTTGCCTGCCAGGTTTTTCTTTTAAGTTCTAATAAAATTGTCTTTGTGCTTCCAAAACAAATATTTTTAAAATTACAGACATTTATTTACTTGTGTGTGTGTGTGTGTGTGTGTGTGTGTCCATGCACATACATATATGTGCCATGTGGTGTGTGTACAGGACAACACACCAGTGTCAGCTCTCTCCTTCTACCATGTGGGTCCTGGAGATCAAACTCAGGTCACCAGACGTGGTGGTAAGCGCCTTTATCTGCTGTCCTTGCTTACATTTCTCATGCATCAAATGCTGAGAGGAGCCCACAATGGTGTGAGTGCCTACAATCCCAGCACCCAGAGGTTGAGGAGGGAGGGGAGGACTGCAAATTCCAGACCAGCCTAGGGTAGGTACACTGTGAGACTTTATCAAAGAAAGAAAAAGTAGAAATGAAAGAAACTGCTCAGTTAGCCCTCCTCCCAGTTTCCAGGCAGCCTCCTTGTTGAGCAGAGCCACAGACACAGAAAAGGAATCATAAAACAGCACGGTAAGTACACTGAGCAAGCAGATGTGACTCAGGCAGCTGGAGGCAACATGTGGGAGAGGACAGTTCCAGGTGGCTGTCTGCTTTCTAGCACCTGAATGCTTCTCATCAGATCTGCTGCTCTGACAGCTTAGCTCTGGCCTCACCAGGTCACACGGTGACACTAAAGGACCCCAGAGGGAAGGTCCACCATGTTCAGGAGTGCTGAGTGAGAAGGTGTAATCTCTCTGTGATCTGCTTCAGCCTCCCAAAGGCTTGCTGGGCCACGTCCAACCAGGCTTCTGTGGGCAGTCCAAAAGCATGCTTTAGTCCTGGCTTCCCCTCCACCACAGCAGGAAATAAATCAGCTTTAGAGACCTTTAGACTAAGGGTTTATCAGTTTGAAATCAACCTTTGTCTCCACTCCCAAAGCTCCAAATGTTTGGGGACCACAAACCATGTGTTTTTTTTGGTTTTTTTTCCCCCGCTGAGACAGGGTTTCTCTGTGTAGCCCTGACTGTCCTGGAACTCACTCTGTAGACCAGGCTGGCTTCAAACTCAGAGATGCACCTGCCTCCTGCCTCCTGAGTGCTGGGATTGAGGTGTGCACCACCACTGCCCGGCACACAAACCATGTTTTATTGGTAGTTTTGAGACAGCATTTCACTATGTAGTCCTGGATGGCCTGGAATCTGCTATGCAGATCAAGGTAGCCACAGACTTGCAATGATGTCCTGCCTCTCTCCCTTCTGAGTGCTGAAATTACAGATGTGTACCACCATGCTTAGCAGCGATGTTTTCTCTTTCTTTGTTCGTTTTTGGAATGGTGGTGGGGAAGGAATGCAGGGCCTCACACATTCTAGACAAGTGCCCTATCACTGGGCTACACCCCCACTATAACCATGTTTACCTACAGTCATGTACTAGAGCTGATCATTTGCTAACTAGTTAACTTTTTCAGCTTCTTCCATCTTCCCCCCAATAACACACAAAGCTCTTCAGGTGGCTGTGGAACAATCACATTTGCTTTGTCTTTTTTTTAAAATAGCACTGGAACCAGCACCTCCATCATACAAGATTTTGTTTTTCCCACTTGCCTTTCCTAACAATTTTATATCACAAACCCGAGTTTGGTACCTGGGCAGCATCCATATGGTAGATGTGAGAACTAACTCCTGCAAGTTGTCCTTTGACTTCTATATGTGCACTGTGGCATGTGTGTGAGCTCACTCTGTCACTCACACGTGCAAATAAGTAAGTAAATACAATTTTAAAATTATTGAGTGTGGGAGATGAAGAGATTGGCTTAGTGGTTTAGAGCACTCACTTCTTCTGCAGAAAACCACTTTTGGTTCCCAGCATCCACATGTCAGCTCACAACCATTTCTTCGGTTTCAGGTGCTCACACACACACAAATTCCATCTTTATGGAATTTATAGTAATGGCGCTCACAATGAAGGTAAGAAAAATAAGGACACATAAATTAGAGTTGAACCTCTAGATCTGTGGGGCGTGGTTATAGGAACTCTGTAACCATAGAGTAGTGTTTGGACATAACCCCTTGGACATTTTACTTTTTTTTTTTTTTTTTTGGAGACAGGGTTTCTCTGGCTGTCCTGGAACTTGCTGTGTCAAGCAGGCTGGCCTTGAACTCAGAGATCAGACTGCCTCTGCCTCCCAAATTTTGGGACTAAAGGAGTGTGCCATCATGCCCAACTTAATTCTTAATCTTTTATTTATTTCTGTGGTATCAAGAATTCAATTCAGGGCTTTGTTCACAGTTAGGCAAGTGTTTGGTAGCTACATCCTCAGGCTGCTACCATATACTTTAAATCATCTCGAGGGCTGTATGAATACAGACCCATGCTGCATATAGTTTGGTCAACGGTGGGCTCCATATGTCAGGATAAATAACATTCAGGTTTGTATAAGCACACACTATGATGTTAGGACTACAAATTAACCCAACAATGCCCTTCTCAAAAGCATTCCCTTCATTAGGGCTGTAGTTGCTATGCCGTACTGTTTAGGTAATGGTGTCAATAAATGAAATCTGAACATGTTCAGTACAGACCCATTTCTTTCCTCTTGAAATATTTCCTACGTGGTCTGGTGAATCCTGGACACGTAACACTGGGACTGGGACGGCTGCTAATACTGATAACACTACCAGTTCCAGATCTTTAACTGTATGCCTGGATGTGAAACGATGCGTTTCACCTGCTGAATCTAAAAAGGAACAACTGCCTAGGAAAGAAAAGAGTTGGTGGAAATTGCTTTTGTAATTCAACAACGGAGTAGCACTACAAAGTCGCTAGACACCTGAATCTATTCTGGGTAGGCACAGTATAAGCCCGACGTGATCAAGACTGTGGGGTATCTGCGGCAGACTGGCCGCAACAGAGAAGTCTACTGGTCGATTCCAGTGCGGGAGCCAAGGGCAATAGCAGCAAGTGCGCAAGCCTGGTAGCATAGAGGATGGGAGGGGCGAAGCCATTGGTAGCGCGATACTAAGTGAAATTTACAGGTTAAAAATAAAAAATTGGGGTGCCGGGCAGTGGTGGTGCACGCGTTTCATCTCGGCCCTTGAGAGGTGGAGGAAGGCGGATCTCTGTGAGTTCAAGACCACCTGGTCTACAAAGCCTTTCCAATACAACCAGGGCTGTTGCAGAGAAACCCTGTCTCCAAAAACAAAACAAAACAAAACAACAACAAATTGGGCTTTGAAGGATAAAGAATTTGAAAGGGTATTTGAATTCGGGGAAGCAATAATACAGGAAACCTGACCACTGCTTTACAAGATAAGTCACTGAAGTAGGCAAGAGGACCAACTATCCATTACAATTATTAATAATAATAAAAATAAAAAATGGCTGGAGAGATGACTCAGCGGTTAAGACACTAGCTGCTCTTCCAGAGGAATAGGGTTCAATTCCCAGCACCCACGTGGCAGCTCATAGTTGTAACTCCACTTCTAGGGCATTCAATGTTCCTCTTCTGGTCTCCACGGGCACTGCACACACGTGGCACATAGACGTACACGCAGGCAAAACATTCTACACGTAAATTTTAAAAATTGAAAAATAAAAAAGAACTATTCTAGAGGTTCTAGCCCAGTTAAGCCGCGAGCAGTGTTGTTCAAGGACTGGAACTGTCAATCAAGATTTCTTTCAAACGCCATGTTGGCTCCAGTGCGCACGCGCACCACATGCCACCACCCACCTCTCGCCCCGCCCAAATGCAGTCATTTGCAGTGCGCATGCACTCACTGTGTCGTTATCGACGTCTCCGAGGCAGATGGCGTGCGGGAAAAGGCTCCCGCTGAAGTCCAGGGCCACGCGCTGCACGTAGCTAACCGACCTC
>CABHPQ010171805.1:59092-74833 GCA_902168405.1 Peromyscus aztecus | reverse complement strand
CACCACCCACCCCCCCACCCCCCACCCCCACTACCCCCTGTCTTGCCTGCTCTCTCTCAAGCCTTTCCTCTGCTTCCTTCCTGGTTTCTGCTCCCATTGTTCTAGACCAGAGACAACCCTGAAGATTCCGTTATCTCTGGACTCCAGCAGAATGGAAAGTGCCCACCCTATCCTGATTTCGCTGTCTCTGACTAAGGACCCCGTTCTGAGGCTTAAACCCCAGAACATTCTCCACCCTGTCTTTCTCCTCAGGTCAGTATCTCAATCTAACGCCACCCACACAGGAGTTACCACAGTGCAGCTGAAAGGCCCTCACAGGAACCTT
Organism: Peromyscus aztecus; assembly: GCA_902168405.1. Classification (NCBI taxonomy): domain Eukaryota; kingdom Metazoa; phylum Chordata; class Mammalia; order Rodentia; family Cricetidae; genus Peromyscus; species Peromyscus aztecus. Next base: position 74,508 of record CABHPQ010171805.1, on the reverse strand, counting down.
TGAGTCACAGAAACCCTAGTTCAGATCCTGCCTCTGAGCTGCAGGTTACGTGCCTTTTGGCAAATTATGTCCTTATTTGTAAAACGGCAAGGACAATTCTCATCCCCAAGTATGGTTTTGAGGACTGACTTACAGAGCAGATGAGTGCAGTGGACACAGGCTCCCTGTGCCCCCTTCTCCATCAGAAATCCTGTGGGTGAGGAACTCACTGATGCTGGAGGTATTCATTTCAAACCCTCGTTCCTAAATCTTTAACAGCTGAGACCCCAAGCCTCTGTTTCCTCAACTGTTCTGTGGGAATAGAAAGCTTTAACAAGGCTAGGGAGATGGCTCCGTGGGTAAGAGTGCTTCCTGAGCAAGCATGAAGACCCGAGTTGGAAACTCCAGCACTTACATTTGAATAAACAAACAAACAAAATGGCTGCATGTGTCTCTAACTCCAACACTAGGACAGAGACAAATGAATCCCAAATTCTTGCTGGCCAGACTCTCAGTGACCTCGGACATTCAGCTGTGCCTCTCACACTTCTGGATGCAGCTTTCCCCCTTAAATATAATTTTGTCATATCAGACCCATCAGCCCAGTCAAAATTGGGAGCTTCTAGTTCTGGGAGAGAAACCTTGTCTCAAGGGAATAAAGTGGGAGATGATAGAGGAAGATGTCTGACATCCCCCTCCTCTGGCCTCTGCTTGCACATACAGGGGCATGTGCATTTGTACACACTTGTACATGCAGCATGCACCCCCCCACACACACACACACACGCATGCACATGCAGTGCCCACTAGGATTTCAGCACATGCTAGGTGGGTTCCTTCCCTTCCCAGCTTCTCCTTTCCCCCTTACACTCCTGACTCCATGTCTGGCTCATTCGTAATCTCTCCCAGGCGTCTCTCATTCCACTTCCCACCACCTCACAGTTCCTGAGCCGTCCTTTCATGCCTCCTGAAATGGCATCATGGCTTACAGGACCGACCAGTGTGTTGGAGAGCTGAGCTGGCAAGATAAGAATGGCACAGGATGGCGGCCGTAGAGCATGGTGCAATTCACAGCCCAATTTGGAAAAAGTCCCACAGGGTAGCGTCAGCCTGCCTGGGAGTTTGGACATCGCAGTTACTGAATTATTTACGGTCTGTGACGTTTTCCTTTAAGAAACAGCAAAAGGGTGATCATCTGGGTCACAGCCACACAGAAGAAGGCAACAAAATCCTAAATTCCCACCTGCAGCCTCTCTGTGGGACAACTGACAAGCAGTGCTGAGGTCCCGAGTCGCAGAAGGTCCTAGATGTCCCCTCATGGGGACAGTCTGATGAAAACACTTAGCAAAGGCTTCACCCTGTCCAAGATGGCTGCAGTCCTGCAGGCCATTCTCCTGCCAAGTCCCCTTTTAGACTAAAAAATACAGAAACCAAGATTTACACATTTTTCTCAGTGACCCTGGCCACTCCTCCCCACCCCTCATGCTTCTGAGTGCAGCTTCTCTTAACTGGGAGTTCAGTCACTTCAGGACTTGGAAGTGTGCCAGGAAACCCAACTTCTTTGCAGAGGTCGTCGGTAGGGCAGGGCATCAAGAGCCAGACCTATGAGGGGAGGCTGGTTTGACCCAGAAGAGGAATCAGAATATATAAGGTTCTCCCAACCAGCCTGTAAAGAACAGGAACACAAGGAGCACTCAAAAACACATCCAGATCTGGGACCGGTTTGTCCATGCCCCAGGGACTAGGAAAAGGGAGAGAGACATAGTAAGTTGCTACGCTTTGTGGTCTCCCTGATAGATCCCTGTAATTGCTGTCTTCCAGAGAGGGGACTATCTGTGCCAGGGTAAACTGGGGCTATGTAGCAAAATAAAAGGATGTTAGACATGAGCTGAAGAGGAATGAGAGGTTACCATCTTCTCAGGAAGGCATAAAAGCACTGGGCTAAGAAATGAGGGTGTTGGAGTTTTCCTAGATGGTCCCAACAGCGTCTCCCTGCTCGTCCACTAGGAGGCACTGTAGTGCCTCAGGGGGCGGAGTCTATTTCTCCCTAGCGAATCCAGGCTCACTAATGTTTTGCTTTGACCAATAGGATACAGTTGTAGTCATGCCTGTGACTTAAGGTCGTAGGCGACCTTTGAGAGATCTTGGAGTTTCTGGTTTTGAGGTCTTTCTGACCTGAGATTGCTAGGAAAAGAAAATGTTCCTTTAGCATCTGTAGCCGTGAAGCCATGGTTAACTGTAGCTGACTTTACAGCCCGATTCTGCACTAAACTGCGAGACTTTGGGGAAAATGTTGCTGTCTTCTGGATTTCTGGTCCTGTGATAACTTTAAGAAAGTGAAACCAGGTAGGGTGTTGCATGTTTATAATCGCAGACATTGGAATCAGACTAAGGCAGGTGGGAATGCAAGCTTAACGGCAGCTTGGTAAGAGCTCTACCTAATTTAGGGAGAGATTGAAGGAAATAGAAAAAATGTTAGCTTTAGGGCTAGCTTAGCAGTGGCATCCTGGCTCTGTCACTTATAGTTGTGTGACCTTACACAAGTTATCAGGTAACTTCTCTGAGCCTCGTTCCCCTCACCCCTCATAGGACAATACCTGACTGAATTTCTGAAAGGGTTCAGTGCTCAGTGGACAATAGGTACTAGTTAAATAGCATTACCTTCAGGGAGACAGTATTAAGCCCATGGACTTTGGAGTCAGGTCATCTGGGTCCCATAGTCCCTTGCACCACTGTCTAGCAGTGTGGCCTGGGGGCTGTGGGTGGGATTAGTACCTGGTCATTGAACTCTGCATATCTAACAGGGTAGATGGTTACAGTCACACTAGTTCAATGTGTCGAGTAGAAGAAGCTTACAGACTCTAGATGGACAGGCACACAATGGTTGTCCTGATTGTATGATCTCTGTGGGACATTTTATACTGTAGAGCCCATTCTACCACAGCATCTGTTTGACCTTTACCAGATCAAGCACAGGATCGAAAAGGCATGTGGTGCTTCACCAGGCAGCCTAGCCCAAAGTCCCAGAGCTGTCAGACAGCAGAGGAAGGATGACATGACAGCTCAGATCTGCACACTCCAGGTCCCAGGTGGGACGGTGCAATCCTACCTCTTTTACTACATGTCTGGACCTACACTGGGCTCTGGAGCTGCAGGGAGGCATGAGCCCTTGCTACACTCTCAGGAGCAGGTGAAGACATAAGTAGGGTTGTAGTCTGCATGGAGAGTGGGGCAGGGGTCAGTTCCTAAAAAGTAGGGTGTAGGCTCCTCAGAGTTGGATCTTCAAATACTAGCAGGGTGGGACCATGTGTGTGAAGAGCTTTAAATGAGATTGGAAGGCACACAGTGTTTTGAAGTTTTGAAGACAAAAGCCCAAGGCAGGGTCTCATAACCTAATGCCAAGAACAGGGTGCAGGTAAGAAGACAGAAGGAGGGGTAAGATTTCTTTCTGCCACTACAGCTTCATCAGGATGACAGTGAAGATCCAAGCCAGGGCCAGGGACATCACCATGCTTTTGGTCATCAGTGCCTGTGGGCAGAGTCATAGGCCCCCTCATGCCCTTGAAGATGCTCCCCAAGCTTTCCTTGGAAAGGACAGAAATATTGAGGAATATTAGTTTAAGATGTGTTACATTCATTTATGATACAGAATATTTGTTTAATGATGCAAAGATGTCTTGTAGCATGAATCTTAAAAGTTCTTATTAATAAAATCAAACCTCAGCCAGGTATTGGGGTGAACACTGGAAGATCAGAGAGACAGAACGAACCACAGCTAACCTCACCTGGCAAACTTCTCAGCTGGTCTTGCTTCCTCAGACTGGAAGCCTCTATGTCCTCATATCCGAATGACTCCCAGCTGAACTGCTGCTAGAAGCCTGAATGCTTAACCAGCCCAAATTCTTCTCCAGGCCAAATGCCTACCCAGGCCAAATGCCTACCCAGGCCAAATGCCTCGAGTTTCTTCACGCCTTATACACCTTTCTGCTCTCTACCACCACTCCCTGGGATTAAAGGCTGGTTTACTGGGATTAAAGGCGTGTGTCACCACGCCTGGCCGTTTCCAATGTGGCCTTGAACTCACAGAGATCCAGAGGGATTTCTGTCTCTGGAATGCTAGGATTAAAGGCGTATGCTACCACTGCCTATCCTCATGTTTAATATTGTGGCTGTTCTGTCTCTGACCCCAGATAAGTTTATTAAGGTACACAATATTTTGGGGAACACAATACCACCACAATGTCTTGCATTCTTTTATGTTGCATTTGTTTAACTCTATAAAGCTGTGTTACTGTGTCTGTCTAGAACACCTCATTGGTCTAATAAAGAGCTGAATGGCCAATAGCTAGGCAGAGAAAGGATAAGCAGGGCTGGCAGGCAGAGAGAATAAATAGAAGAATAAATCTAGGCTTGAGAGAGAGGAGTGAGGAGCAAGAAAAGGAAAAGGAGAGGAGGACGCCAGGGGCCAGCCACACAGCCACACAGCCAGCCTCAGAGTAAGAAGGAAAGAAAGATGTATCAAATAAAGAAAGGTAAAAAGCCCAGAGGCAAAATTCAGTTAAAGAGAAACGGGATAATTTGAGTTAGAAAAGCTGGCTAAAAACAAGCCAAATGAAGGCCAGGCATTCGTAAGTAAGAATAGGTCTATGTGTCTTTATTTGGGAGCTGAGTGGCAGGCCCCCAAAGAGTTAAAAAAAAACTACACAGGATGGAGAAAGCAAGTTGATCCTCTCCATCCCCCCTACACCAGCCCAAACCTTACCATAGACCAGCTCTATGATAGCAGTTCAATCTAAAGTGTCTCCTACAGGCTCACATTTTGAACTCTTGTTCCCTGGAGTTTGGCTGGTGGCAGCAGGTCGAAAGGTGGGGGTGGGTTTTGAAAGATATGCCTGTCTCTGGTCCCCACCCTTGCCGGTCTACTATGATGTAAATAGCCTATGTTCACGTTGTCATAAACTGAAATCCCTCCTATGTTCATGCTGTCATAAACTGAAATCCCTCCAAAACCATGAGCCAAAATAAACCTCTTCTCCCTGAAGCTGATTCTGTCAGGACTTTCGTCGATAGTGACAAGAAAAATGACTGATGGGCCTACACTGAGCCCCCAGGAGCCAGCTCTGGGGCACAGAAGAGTAAGGTTTGAATTAATTCAAGGCACTGATAGCTAAATCCAAAATCATTGTACATGGTTTGAAGGATGCTTGAAGGTCACACGGTCTGGTTTAGCTCCATCCATTGGTGAGCAGTGGAGGATGGAAGTAGAAACAGCTCAGTCCAAGGTGTGGAGGACCCTTGAGTCTCCCAAGGGCAGCTGTGTGAAGGGTGTGGCTCTTGCCCACACTTTGGTGTTGGGATGTGAGTGGACCCATCACCCACAGGACCAAGCCTTCTCTGGACAGCAGAGTGGGCACATTTACCTGCTCCATAATCCTTTGTTGAAGGACTCAAATAAATCACACATCTCGACAAGTATGTGGCCTGTGGGAAAAATCCATCTGGGCTCTTTGAATTCTCATTTCCAATGATCCTCAGGAAGTTATTGGGAAAATCAAAACACTGTGTTTCCAAGTGCTGCTCAAGACTCACCAAGTTCAAATGCTTGCCATAAATCCAGAATGCAAAAGGCGTTTTTCAAAGGTTTACTGTTCCCCAACTGACAATAATGCCATATTGACCGACTTCAGGGGTGCCCTGGGAGTTTGGAAAAACCAGCCAAGCAAGCAAGCTATTTAGCTGAAAAAAAAAGGAAGAAGAAAGTTTGTGAACTTGACAGTGCTGTTAAAGTTCACAGCGTCTTTTCCGTTTGGACAGCACTTTTGCAGGTCTCTGTAATGACACTGGGTGTTAGGCAGCTCCCTCTCCTTCCAGCTATGGCCTCCGGCTCCAGCATCACTTCCCCAGTCTGTCCTCCATGCAGCTGCCAGGGCTGTCTTTCCAGAACACAGATCAAATGTTACAGCTCAAAGACCACTGCACCTTCTGTAGTGTGCTTCAAAGAGACTGTGGTGGTCGTCGGACTTCTGCAAAATGCCCCTCCCTACCAATGCCAGGAGAAAAAAAAGAATTCTGGAAATTAAGATCTGAGAATTCTGGGAGATACAGACTTGCAATCCTTCATGCAACAAGCCTTTATTGGGTCCCTGCTATGTACCAGACCCTGAAGATTCAGCAATGGAAAAAAATTAATAAAATAACTGCCTTCAAGGGGGAGAAGGTTAACAGAACCTATCCGTGAGGAAGAGGAATATCACGTGTCAGACAGCCCTGGGCGAAGCTTCAGTTCCTGGATGATGATGGCAAGACCAGGTTAGCCCGGGCCAGAGATGTGGAGCAAGAAGCAATCTGTCTCCCTCCTCCTTGACACCCACAGTGCCCCACCCAGTCACAGCTGCCCCGGAAGTGGACAGGATATCATGTGACGTGGGCTTTGAGATGCCCCTGTCCCCTCGATTTAACCCAGTACGGCTGTGCCATAGTGAGACAAGACAAAGACAAGAATTCTTCTCCTCTAGCTCTGCCTAAGCTGACTTACACCTTGACTTGGGAAAGGCTTCCAAAAAATGGGGATCTGTTCCCTAGAGAAGTAGAGGACAAGGAAATCACAAGTATCCCTGTGTTAGCCTGGGCTGGGGAGCTTGGCTGAGTGTGAGAGCGGTGGGCTGGGAGAGATGGATTTGTGTGGGGACCTAGAACGTTCTCATCAACCTGATGGAGCTGGCAGAGGGGGTGAGGGGCTTAAGTGACAGAATGGACATTGAGGAGCAGGTCTTCTGGGGAGCATGTAGCTATGAGGGGCTTTTAAACCTGGGTTTAAAATCCACTCATGTTTTCCGCTAGTTGTGTGCTGAGCCTCAGTTTCCTACCTGAGTGCTCCCTAAGAGCACTCTTGGCTGCTGTGGCAGAGAGAGGCTGTGGGTCGTAAAGGAATTAAGACAACAGTGTTTATACTGTAGCTTCGGGTGTGGGACCTCAGGAGTGTGGGTCCCTTATGCTGGCACAGAGTCTCCAATACACACACGTCACAGCTGCACAGACTTTCATGGATGTCCTTCAGTCATTCAGTGTTTGTCTCCTTCTCTTTGTGTCTCTGTCTCCCTGTCACAGTCAAGTTCCCATCCTTTTGTGTTTCTACAAAACTCTCTGTTTTTAGTACTGGCACGTGGGGAGGGGGTGTTTGAGTGAGGGGGCTGCATGCGTGTTTCTGTGTATTGTGTGTGTCTATCTACGGCTGTGACTCTACGTCTAGGTTTTCTTGTCTTTCGATGTTTGTTTCTGCCCTGGACTTCTCTGTCTCCCTCTCTTTCTTCCTCCTGTCTCTGTGTTTCTTTGTGTCCCCCTCACCCTCCTTTCTCCCTTTCTCACTCCTCAGAGTCAGAAGTGACCCCGCTGACTCTCACAGTTCGTTATAAGGAAAACACTGAACAGTCGTTCGTTGCTCTTGCCAGGAGCCTGACAGCTGGAGCAAACAATGAGAAATTCAGAATTAATTGGACGCTGATTATTTGCCAGGGGGGAAATGCTGATATATATATATATATATATATATGAAACAAAAGCCAACCTAGCAACGGTGACTACCACTGAACATAGCAACAAAGCAGTTCTAACGAAGCGTGACAATGGCAGCCTGGAGCTCATAGCGGCTAGTGCACACTGAGAGAAAGGAAAACAAAAGCTCGGGCTGCTCAGGAGCCAAGGCAGTTTCTGTGGGGACACTCCACAGCCTCGGGAGCTCAGCTACCATCTCCTGGAACCTGCATGTGGAAGGTCCAAAGTTGTGACCCTCACGCTCCACACACGGAACCCTCCATTCATGCATTCGCCGTGGAAACGACTGGAAACAGTAACCTAGGTACAAGGGAAGCAGACACGAGCCAGGTTCAGTCCCCATGCTCAGGTGATGGCCAGTTTGGGCTGGAGGGGAGAGTAAACAGATGAGGGGCTACAATACTTTAGCAGAGCTGCAACATCAGCAACCACAGAGCCCAGAAGAGGGGGCACCATCTTCTGTCAGGAGAGTGGGTAAAATGGATGAAAGGAAGATGGAAGGACAAGCATGAGAGCTGAAGGATCAGCATGCACTGCATGGGAGATGACAGGACCAGCAGGTCAGAGGGTCAAGGACCTGGCTCCAGATGGATCCTCAGGAGGTTGATAGTCACCGTATGACCCAACAGTTCTCTTCGGTTTGCACCAGAGAGTTAAAAACGAGGCTTCAAAGTGTAGTCATCACCAACAATGTCCATAATAGCAGAGGTTGGAAGCACCCAAGTGTCTGTGGACTGATGAATGGATGAACAAAACCAATATGACCATGCAAGGAAATATTATTTGGCCATAAAAATGAATGAAGTATGGATAAAGCTTAAAACCAACATGGATGAACCATGCAAACATCATGGTCAGTGAAAGAAAGCAATCATAATACCACATCACGTGATCCTGTCCACATGAAATGCCCAGAACACAAAGGTTTCTAAGGACAGAAAGATTAGGGAGAGAGTAATGGAGAAAGATCGGATTTCTTTTGATGAAAATGAAAATGTCTTGGAAATGAACAGAGGTGATGGGCAATGGCTACACACAGTGGGAAAGTATGAGATGCCCTCAAATTATGTGCTTTAAAATAGATGAAGGATAATTTTATGTGATGCAATTTTACTCCAATAAAAGAAAGTAAAAATAAAGGAGGCCCAGGATGGGAGGCAGTGGGAGATGGAGTTGCTGAGGCCACAAGTACTTCTGGCTTTGCCTTAGAGATGTTGAGGGATCTTTAGATGCTCAACCATAGGAGTGGCCTCACAGAATGTTTCAGGTCACCTTAAAGGCCACAGACAGGAGGGACTTGTGTGATCCCAGCAGTGGCTGTGAGAGCCAGGACTGAGGTCAGATGGGAACAGTTTAAGGAGACTCAGAGGAGAAGTAAGCAGGTAACAGGTGCATCGTGGGGAGCAGGAGAGAGACATGGACAGTAGCTTGGACTAGAAAAGCCCCTTGGGAAGGGGAAGGCAAGATCTCCAAAGCCCTGCTTTCACATCTATGGGAGAGGAATACAGGGACATGCCTGGGATCCTTGTGCCTCTTTACTGGTATTCAGAAGGAGATGTTGTGTCCCATCACAGTAGTACATTCCAGCAGAAGCATCCGTCCCAGAGCTTTCTATTTCCACCAGGATCCTTTCCAGGGCTGAGCTTTAAAGACTCCCTTTAATTAGCTCCATCTCAATGTGCGGTGTTGGGCGTTATCTCTACCTTAGCTGGCTCCTTTCCTTCGCTTCTCGCTGTTGACTTCCAGAAACTCTGCCAGCCACATTGCAGCTCTGATTAGAGGTTCATAAAAAGCAAGGCAGGCTTTCTGAAGCCCAGAGCCCAACCTCGGGAGAGTAGAATGAAGGCTGCAGTGTGGGTGCCGACTTGACTGCTCTGACAGCGTGCCTCTCTCTGTATGCCCCAAACTGGTCCCAAGACACACACCCCTCCCTGACTTTGACTGTGACCAGCTCCCCTGAAGGAACTGGCATAAGATAGGCCAGAATTGAGGCTGGTAAAGACTAGAAACCCAGATACCTGAATAGAGAGTCCAGGCAGGTGGACAGGAGCCTGGGACAGAGAGGTACCAGTGGAGGACCGTGGAGTGCAGAGAGGGAACCCTGGGGTGCAAGGCAAGTTGGTCATTGTCCAAATGAACCCCATATGCAACATCTGCATCATCCATGTACCAAAGTCACCATGGCTTTGTCGTTTCATGTACGCACCAAGCCATTTATCCCGTCAGACAGTTATGCCTTAGCAAGTACCTGCTCTGTGCCGGTAACAGTGCCTTCACTCAGCAGAACACAATGAAGGAAGATCAAAACAGAAGTAGACTAGGATCATGTGACAAGCAGCTTCCAGGCACCCAGAGGAACTCAGACATGCATAGAATTTGAGATCAGACCAGACTTAAAAGGCCTGGATCTTTAGAAGAACTGGATGCTGACTGTAGACTGAGGATGGGGCCCCTGAGAAGGGGCCACAGCCATGGGAACATGGCATGGCAAAAGACCCTGATGGGAACACTTGTACAAGTCACAAGTGTACCAGCCAAGAGTCCTGATGCTGCCTCCTCTAGCAAGGATGGGGCGGGGCACTTTTAGAGCCTTGCTAGCTGGGTCCAGGACTAATCCTGAACACTCTGCAGTAGCTGAGTCTGCAGTGGAACAGGGGCTGAGGCCCCGATGAGAGGACAGGAACTGAGTCTAAGGGGTCTACCCTCTGCCTCAACATGTATAACGCTGCAGCTTCATCCTCTGGCCACTCCTTGTGGGCCATACAGAGCCAGCCAGGGACCAAATGTGGGTCTGGAAGCTACCAAAAGCAAGCTCTTCTTTGATGATGAATTCAATATGGTCAGAGATTTCTCTATTAGAAATTCTGTCTTTTTTTTTTTTTTTTACTTTTTCAAGAGTATTTGTTGCAACTGGAAATAAGTGAAGTCAGTCTCAAAAAAGAAATACCATGTTTTCTGTCATCCATGGGTCTAGACTTTATGGGTTCATAAAAGCACATATGTACGGATAATGGAAAGAAAGAGCCAAATTGTCTAGGGGAACAAAGGGGACTAACGGGAAGGGGTAAGGAGGGGGCAGTAATACACTCAAAATATATTATATACTTGCATGAAAATGGCCTTCTGTCACACAGTAAAATAAAATGTAAGGTCTTGAGTTTTTTCGATGACCCTTGTCTGTCTTTCAGGTACATGGTGAGTGTCCAGTGCCCATCTCTAACTCACCCAGTGCATAGTCATTAAATCTAGGTGTGATACTGAATACTGGCTGCTTTCCTGTTGCCCTCTCTAGCCCAGCAGCTGCAACTAAGAGCTCCTCCCTTCTCCCAAGGTCCCCACAGGGCAAAGAATCACTGAAACCACACAGGTCACTTGCCTACTCATGGCCACTCTTTGGGCTGAGCCCCAAGACACCTCTGAAAGTGGAGTGAGATGCTTCCCTTGCCACTGTACTAAGAGAAGAGCCCAAACTCTTCCGGCCAGGAGAAATGGACATGGATGCAGATGAGCCTCTACCTGTGTCATATACAAGGAAGGGGTCAGGAGCTTCGTCTTGCCCAGGCCTCTGCTATCCTGGTATGCTTTGGACATAGCATCGTGAGCTATCCCCTAGCAGCTGAGTCTGATGCCACCATGGAGTCTGCAGAGTAAGGAAGCAAGGAACAGAGAAGAGAGCTTCCCAAAACCTTATGTTTCCTCTTTAAGCAAACCCCCAGTTCCCAGACAAGCCACCACAACACTCCCCAGTAGCCAGAGGACCAACCATTGCCACATATGTTGCTGGTCAAGGGGAGAAGAAGGGGATGTTACAATTCAGGGTGTCTCAGGGAAACTATAGGAAAGGTCACTGTGGAATGAATTACAGAGATTAAAAGAATTCCCAGGTCTCCCGAGGTCGCACCTGCACCTCAGCCTCCCGGCTTTCTCTTTAATCATCAGTGTCTAATTCTGGAACATAACATTACAAGCTCATTGATAATGATGGGTGATTTACTGAAGGAAGCCCGGCCCTAATTAAGAGCAGAAGAAGCTGACACTGCTTTTCAACTTCCTACTAAAGTCCAGCAAGGAAATTACCTGGTTCTGCAGAGCAAATAACACTGGCAGGCATACAGTGGGCCCGGGTTACCTGATGAGAGTGTGCTTGGCCATATTAATATGCAGAGAGAGTTGCTTCGAGTGTTAGCAATTTACTGGTAATTGGGACATTGACAGGCACCTTGGAAAGCGGCTGAGCTGGTGCCTGAGCACAGAGCTGCATTATCTGTTCTTAGAAGACGAAGACATGTAGGCAAAAGCCGTGACCAGCTCTCAGTAGCTGCCTAGGGTCAAAAATCAAGGGTCAGGCTGTAGCTAGATTTTCAGTCTTTGATGAGAGTCAATGGTCAGATCTGAATCAGTGTTCAGCCTATGCCCAATGAGAGGTAAATCCCAGCCTGGGATGAGGGACCAAGACCCAAGCTTAATCTCCATTAGGGAATCAGAGTCAGGCTGAGTCTCCATCTGGGACTCGGGCTCATACTGAGCCTCCCTGCCTCCTTTTCATGGCCCAAAGCAATCTTCTGTGTTTCTCACCCTCTCTACTTCTTTCCTCTGATTATGGACGTTGAGGCATTGGAGACTGACCTCCAATCGTGGACTGTGCAAAGGTGCCTCTTGAGGAATTTTCATATAGAGGCTCTACCTACTTGTGAGCTGTGGTGTCCCCAGGACATGCTGTGACTCCCCAGGAAGGGGACAGTGGAGGGCAGGTTGGGTTGAATAGCTCCCACTAAGAAGTACCACATTCCATTGCCCTCCTCCTACCCCCCCCCCCCCCCACTCTAACTGTCAATGTGGTACTATGAATCTTGGCAGAGCAGCCACTGGGTCATGTCAGAGGGTCAGCATGAGTGATAGGCTCTTCCGATGCCACCCCAGGTGGTCTTCTCAGGAATCAGCCCTTGGTACCCAAAGCAGACAAAATGCTAGGAGTAGAGTTGACCCTGCACCCAGTGTTATGAACCCATGTTTCTTGGTGGGTCTCTCTAGGGGGTTCCAGCCTGGAAGTGAGCAGGCTACCATACCCATGCTGCAGCCCTGCGGGGTGACCGACCACCCTGCTTGCCAGGGAAAGGGGTTCTTCTGGGAGAAAGAGCTTTCAGTGCTGAAAAAAAAATTTTTTTTAAACTGGGAGGGCTGGTTACAACAGAGTCCCTGAAACCTTAGTTCACCTAGTTCCTAGGAACTATGTCCTGAACTCCCTCCCACAGCCACCAAACCTTCAGACTGGGACAGAGATGTCAGGTGTGTCGATTTCCAGGTGTGTTTGCAGGCAGATGTTTCTGCATCTAGATGGAATTAGAGATGTTCCTTGGTTTGTTTTGATTTGGAAATATTATTGACTTTAGCAATTGGTGCTCAGCAATAACCCTGATAGCTGAGGCCTTTTGCCAGGAAGCTGGCATTCACTCTCTGGTAACAGTAAACAACAGCAGTGCCATTATTTTAACAGCAGTAATAATGTATGGAAAGGTTGTTACCTGCCCGGTGTGTGGTTAGCTCCTGGATTCAAAGTTGCTGGCAATCCTCAGACTGGATGAGGAAAGTACTGTTATCAGCCCCAGTTACAAATGAAGCAACGAAGGTTAGAGAGATGGAGTCACTCACTAGAGCCAAAGGACAAGAATGGAGTGTATGACTATCCAGACAGCTCCCAGTGTCCCCAGGTGGCATGGACCGCCTCTATGTATGACAGAGAACGTGGCCCGGTTTCAGCTTGAGCCAGTCTGTAATTGCATCAAATGGAGCCAACCTCAAGGTTCTAGATGCCTATTCACACAAGGATGGAGGAGCTTGTACAAATCAAAACTTGATCTCTGCTCGAATCCTGCTCAGAAAGCCTTTTCTTGTGCCCATAAATTTGACCAAATCCCTACTTTCTCCTCTATCAGGTTCAGAGTGTCAGGTCTCATGCTGAGTTCTTGACCATTTGGCATGAAGACCACCAACTGACACATGCAACCACATAAACCTAAAACTTCCTTACAGCAAAGTACACCATCATTCAAGTGAAGAAGTGGATTACAGAACAGGAAAAAAGCTTTACCAGCTACACATTAGACAGAGGATTGATATCTAGAATATACAAAGAACTCAAAACTAAACATAAAAAAAAACCAATGGGAAAATAGGCCATGGAACTAAACAGAGAGTTCTCAAAAAATGAGATATAAATGGCAGAGAAATATTTCTTTAAAAATGTTCAACATCCTCAGCAATCAGGGAAATGCAAATTAAAACTACTTTGAGATTTCATCTTATCCAAGTCAGAATGGCTAGGGTTTAAAAAAAAATGATGGAAAATGCCGTGCTGGGTGTGGAGGGAAATGGACACGTATTCATTGCTGCTGGGAGTACAGGCTGGTGCAGCTGCTTTGGAAATGAGTGTGGATGTTCCTCAAAAAGTCAGACATAGGTCTACCACTGTTGGGGGTAAACCCAAGAGTCTCCCTCCCCTGCAGAGACTCCTACTAATCCAAGTTCATTGCTGCTCCATTCACAATTGCCAGGAGATGGAAATAGTCTAGATGCCCATCAGTGAATGAATATATGATAAAAATATGATACATTTATACGTGTGATGTTTGTCTTTCTGGGTCTGGGTTGCCTTAATCAGAGTGTTTCCAGCTCCATCCATTTATCTGTGAATCTCATAGTTTCATTTTTCTTAACATCTGAGCAATATTCCCTTGTATAAACGTTACCATATTTTTGTCAGCCTGTACTCCCACCACACTTACAATGGAGCATTGCTCAGAAAGATGGTAAGAGCAGTGGGAGATGACCCCAAGAAGATGGTTTGTGGACACTATGGGGCAGTTCCACATCCACACAGATGTTTTGACAGCATGATCAAGACTGGTACAAGATCAAGCCAGATGAAATCTGAGCATAGAGAGGGAAGGTGAACACAAAATCCCACCTCTACCTGAGGAGCAGCTGGAAAGTGATCGCCACTGAGAGAGAGTTAATGTTTTTTAAGGTGCAATTCCTGGTCAGTCTAACATGCTCCTTTGGACACACACCTAAAAGTATATAGGAAACACTCATGGTACTCAATGTTTTGTTTTTGTTTTTGTTTTTTTTAATAAGAACACACCTGGAAAAATGACTCGGCAGTTAAGAGCATGTGCTGCTCTTGCAGAGGATCCGAGTTCAGTTCCCAGCACCCATGTCAGGTAGCTCACAACTTTCTGTAATTCAGGCTCCAGGGAACTCTGACACCCGTGGGCACCTACCTATCACACATGTGCACACGCATACACACATGCATAGTTTTTATAAAAGTTTTAAAAACTGAGAACACAAAATTGGGTGGATATGGAACAGGAGTGGGTCTAGGCTGAGATTTGGAAGAAGAATGAAATGATCAAAATAAAATGTATGAAATTAACAAAAAAATAATAAAATAAAAATAAGTTGAAGAGTAATGATGAGGATACCCAATGTAGACCTTTGGCCTCTACATGTAAAAAATAAAACAAAATAAAGAGGGCCCGGAGACATGGCTCAGTGGTGAAGAGCACTTGCTACTCTTGCAGAGGAGCCAGGTTTGGTTACCAGCACCTGCATGACAGTAGTGACTCCAGTCCCAGGGGATCTGACACCCTCTTCTGACCTCTGTGGGCACCAGACACACATTTGGTGCACAGACATGCTTGCCGGTGAAGCATTCCTACACATAAAATAAAATAAACACATTTTAAAAATATGAAAACGAAAGAAAACAAAAACCAACTTGAACTCATGTTCAACCCACCATCTCCTGTCATTGCCCTTTCAGATGCAGCTGCCTGCCTGCCAGGTGCTCACAGAGCCTGCAGGGTGGGGGCAGCTACCTGACT
>CABHPQ010171805.1:0-59082 GCA_902168405.1 Peromyscus aztecus | reverse complement strand
GCTCACAGAGCCTGCAGGGTGGGGGCAGCTACCTGACTGCCAGGTGCCTGCAGGGTGGGGGCAGCTACCTGACTGCCAGGTGCTCACAGAGCCTGCAGGGTGGGGGCAGCTCTTGTGTCTTCCTACCATTCTCAAAGATGAGACCACATAGGAATCAGTTTGGAGAAACAGAGGTTCAGTCAGTTCAGGCTGAAATAACCACGTTAATCCCTTGCTTTATTTCCTTACTATTTATAAATATCTGTGGCAGAGGCTGTGAGCACCCTGGTACCCTCTTGACCCCTCCTGTCCATGGCTTTGTCTTCTGGAGCTTCTGAGGACTCAGCCCCCCTGCGCTGTCCTCAGACATTGTGGGAGGAGCTGCACGGTGAGTCTCAGGCCTCCTCATCCCTCTCTTGACAAATGTAAGAGTGTTCTATTTGGTCTCCTGGAGCTCCCGGGAGGACACAGCTGTTGCCCCTTGGAAACTCTCTAGGTACCACACTTGGTTTGTCCCCTTCCCCATCCCCACCTCCTACCCCTTTGTCTCCCTTCTTCAACCCTACCTGAGATCACCTCCCAGGTACACAAGGGAACTCAGGTCTGTGTCTCAGCATCTCCTTCTAGCAGAGTGCTAAACAGAATAATGTTTGTGGACAAAAATAGAAAACATTTTTAAAATACTTGATTTCCCTTATCAAGCCTTGTAGTGACCACCTATGATATACCAGGTATTCTACTATACTTGGAAATGAAAATGAAGCAAGATGGTCTCTGGCATCATAAAGTTTAAAATCACCTGTATCTTGTGAACTAGAACACCTTTGTTGCTTTTATATATATGTGCAATTTCCAATCTTGCAATAGCATTAATATATACATATGTATCTTGCCAGATAATTTGAATCAGTGTTTATCTCATTGTTATTAGAAGCATTTTCTTGTGTCTCTAAATTGCCCTTCAAAACGCGAGTTTTAATGGTGCTGGATGTCTCCCCCCATGCACCACCATTATTTTGCCATTTCCCAACAGTTTTCAATGTTTCATGATTACAGATAACACCATGATAAAGCTTAATGAGGTTCCCAGCTAGGCTGTGATACAATCATGTGAACATTCCAGAAAAAAAAATCACCCTGCTGTTCCTGCAGAGGCTGATTACAGGATGATGAAAACAGGGAGACACGTGTGAACCAATAGGAACAATCCAGGTCATCGAGGGTGAACCCCAAGTCAGGACTGACTAGAGATGAAAGCTGCAGGACTGAGGGACCTCCCCTGCCTCCACTTCACCTCTTGTTATGGGCTTGGGTTCTGGTCCCTTCAGCCACACCGTATTCCCTTTGACTTCCCCACTTAGTTGTCAACCCCATCAAGGAAACACCTATCCCAACCCTCCAGACTCTCCATGAGACCTGGTACAAGTTTAGACACCTATTAATGAGATGTCTTCCCTCCATTAATAGAATTAATTGAGGGGACATGATGCTTCCTGAACCAGCCATTAGGATTCAGAAGCAGTAGCAAGCCACCCGGGAAGGTGATGGATGACTAAGAATCATCCCTAGAGCCTCTGATGTGGATGGAGCTGCTCATGTCAGAAGGAATGGACTTACCTTTTTGGTGAACCCAAGGCATGCCAGTCACCTCCACTCTGGCTATAGACACTTCGAATGTCTATAGTCTTGGCCAGGAAATGGCTCTGGGCAGACCACAGTAGCAATATGGAGAGTGGGAAGTATCCCCAAACTATCTCCAGGGTGGTGAGAGAGGGCCTGGGCAGGAGCAGATATTATAGAACCTTTTTTCAGGGAAGGAAGGGAAGGCAACCTTGGGCAGAAGATGAGCATGTAAAACCCAGACTGAGGAGAGATGGCCTTTCAGGACCTAAGGGGATTTTGTCAAGAGCAGTAGTAGCAGGAAGTCACAGTTCAGAACCCCCACCCCCCAGAGCAGCAAAGAACCTCTGCTCACCAGCTCTGCCCCAGGCCCTGTGCTGCTGCTAGAGACAATGGAGAGCAAGACCAGGAGCCAGGCTGGCATCCACAAAGCCATTATGTTTATTGACAGAGTAGAGGTGATTGACAGACATGTCTTGGGTCCAAGAAAAGACAAGAGTCCTCTCCTGTTCTGGGGGTCTCTGGTCTGTACAAGCATTTTGACAATGTTTCAAGTAGCGCAGGGTCCAGGGCCTGAACCTCCTTTCTCTCCCTTATGCTTTCCCATTTTATTGTGGTTCCCACTTCATGAGTGTGAGAACTGAGGCCCAGAGAGGTTAAGTTAACCAGCCAAGTATGCAGCATTCTTCTCTACCTCCTCCTAAAACACTGGTTCTCAACTGGTATCCATGGCTCTGTTTTTGCTGTTGTTTTGGGAAACATTGAGCAATTTTAGCTGTCATTTTTAGTGATCACAGCTGGGGGAAGGGTGTATTACTGATGTCTAGGAGGAGCAAGATGAAGGATGTTGCTAAATGCCTGTGGTGTGTGACAGCCAGGTTTGGTTCCCAGCATCCACAACATGTAGCTCACAAACACCTATAACTCCAGTTCCAGGGAATCCAATGCTCTCTGCCGGCTTCAGAAGGCACCTGCACATACATGATACACATGCACACACATGCACAGAAAATAAAATTTTAAAATAAGTATTTTTTTGATGTTGGCAATATGGAGGCTCACAAAGCCTGGACTAGTGTACCCTAAACACCTACACATAGGGGTTCAGTTCCCATGCTGCCACTCTAAGAGTTTACCTGAATTAACAGCCCATCTGATTGGGGAATCCGTCTCTCAACCACTGGATTTGGCTAAGACCAAAGGAGGCCAGCTATGCCCCAAGATGTGGGTGGTCTTGCAGCTAAAGCATGAGCCCCAAAATACATAGGGGCAGAGAGGGGGTAAACGTGGGCATAAGAGGAATGGGAGACAGTGGGGAGGACCGTCTCAGAACAGCCCGCCCTCCTCCGACGCTCCATCAGCTCCTGTAGGGATGCAGAACACAAACAGCTCCTGAAGCCGCTTGCCCTCCCCCAGGACAGCTCTGAACTAATATTTGCTTTAGCAAATGGCTGAGCTGTTCATCTCCTCTGGCGACTGGGATTTGTTTTCCTCGCAGGAAATCACTGAGGTTCTGAATTTGAGATGCTGACATCTGGAGGACCAGAGTCTCCTTTAGGGCCCCACGCACAGGGAAGCAGGGCCTAAGATGATGGGGCAGGAGCAGAGGCGAATTTCTGACGAAATTGCCTGAGATCCTACTGTATGTTGGCTGCTGTATATGTTGCTGCATTCACAAGAGCCCTGAAAGGAAGGGGTTGATTTATTTCGTTCCTGGTCTCCAGGAACCTATTCCAAGGTCAAACTCCTGAGGGATGTTGAAGGGATTTGAACACCCTCAGAGACCCACATGTACACCAAGGTCCCCACACATACAAGTTACGGCTATACTAGCACAGCTGGCTGGTTGCAGGCCTTGGGGACCTCTGTGATGAGACAGGGACAAGTCAGCTGGCCACTGCAGAGTATGGTGGCACACTCTTGTGATACTGGCTCTCAGGAGGCAGAGGCAGGAAGATCTAGAGTCACGTGGAACTCAGCAGATGTGAATCCTGCAGGGAATATCTATACTGAACGTCAAGAAACTGTTCAAATGGCCCCAAAACTGCAATGATTTATCAGAACATGAACTTGGAAGTTCTTGAGGTCAAGTTTCAGGGTTATTTGGAATTATTGTTCATGATATTATAAGACACCTGGGGCTTTTTTTATTCTCCTTGACTTCTTCAGGTCTCCCTTGTGGTGTCAAAATGGCTGCAACAGTTCCAAGTATGCATCTATCCCACTACCTAAAGGAAGGATTCCAACCTTTATACATGTCTCAGGCCAGTAAGGAACCTCCATTTCTAACCACTGGTCACATCTTAATGGCCCAAATTGAATAATAGGCCACCTTAAACCAATGTCTTCACCTAAGGGAAAACCCTACAATGACTGGCATAAGCCCAAGTTAGCTGAACATGGCACTGTAACAAAAATATCAGGAAGCTTATGGTGTAAAGAGAAGCCAGAATCAACTCTTGGTATCAGTATTGAGATTGGTACCCTAAATCAGCATGGCTGTTGCACATCATCGCTTTACCTGCAAGTGAGGGATGATGGAATGTTGGGAAGGGAACCACTAGGTCTGCCATAAGCAATAAACAAGCTAATTGGAGTAGGGCCAGGAGCTGGGCATCTATACAGTGTGCATAAGAATTATAACTCATAGATCAGTGGTTCCTAACCTTCCTAATGCTGTGACCCTTTAATACAGTTCCTCATGTTGTGGTGACCCCCAACCATAAAATTATTTTCATTTTTTTTGCTACTTCATAACATAACAGTTTGCTACTTATATGAATCATAATGTAAATATCTGTGTTTTCTGATGATCTTAAGCGACCCCTGTGAAAGGATCATTTGACCCTCCCCAAAGGAGTCACAATCCACAGGTTGAGAATCACTGCTCATGGAATTTAAAAAAAGCATCACTAGGCTGTATTTACATAAATCAAGCATCCCTAATTTTAACATCTGAAATCCTAAATGCCCAACCATGAAACACTGTGAGTGTCAACATGGATGGTCACAAGTGGAGCATTCATACCTGACATCAAATGATGGGTCAGACTCTACACACAGGGGCACCAAAACATCATGTACAATGACCATTAAGTGGTACATATGAATGAAATACAAATAAATTCAGAGAGTAGACTTGGGTCTTCACTTCAGGATCTCTCATTATGTAGAGCACAACTACTTCTAAACCTAAGGGAAATTAAAGTCCAACATTCTACCTCCAAGCGTCTCAGATAAAGGCTACTTCTCCTATACAATAAATGCATGAATAAATGAGGGAAAGGGAAAGAAAGGTTTTCCTTAGATATAACACAAGAGATGTCAAAGACCTTGTGAATAACTCGGTGGGCACGGCATACCAATGATTAGTGTTCCTTTGGGACAACTTGTCCAAGTGTCTTCTGATAAGAAGTGATAAGGGGGCATAATGTCACTTTGGTGGTATGTGTGCCCAAAATGCCTAATTTGAATTAATCATGAATAAAGATCAGGCCAACACAGCTTTGAAGACAGACTACAGTCAGCTGCCCACTGCAGGGTATAATAGCATACTCCTGTAATCCCAGATCTCAGGAGGCAGAGACAAGGAGGAGTGCAAGTTCAAATCCAGCTTGAGCTACACAATGAGACCTTGTCTCAGATAATGTGGGTGTGCCTTTGAAAGCACACCAGTCCTTATCTCTTTCCTCCTTTGCTTCCTGGTTCATGAGGTAAGTTAACTCCTGCTATGTGCTCCAGCCAAGACATGCTGCCTCCACACAGATCCAAAGCAATGAGGTCTGTCAGTCATAGACTGGGATCTCCCAAACTGTGAGCCCCAATAAACCTTTCCTCTTTGTAAGTTAATTACCTCAAGTATTTCATTGTAGTAGCAGAAAACTGACTAGTAAAGCAATACTCTTCTAAAGTGTTAGGGCGCAGAAGACAAACCAAGGCTAATTAAATAAAACCAAGAAGCTGTGACAATGAAATGTCACACAGGATCTTGAACTGGACTCTAGGCCATAGCAAAGACATTAATGGGACCAGCAGGAAATTCTGGAAAGGTCTACGGTTTAGATAATAGTGCTGCATGAATGTTAACTGCCTATTCCTAAAAAGGCACTTGCTAGTGTCTGATGTTAACATTTAAGAAATCTGGGTGAAGGGTTTATGGAACTATTTTATACTGTCTCATAAGGGCTGTTTTTTTTTAAGTCCAGAAATGTGCCAAAATTGAAACAATGCAAATTTTTTTTTGCAATAGAAACTTCTTTTTAAAAGTGTATAATAGTCAAACTCAAGTTGTTTGTTCTACAGTATCATCATTTAATACTCCTCCATCGTGGCCACAGCTTTAACACAATGTGTGACAGTGCCTCGTGGTGGTGGTCTGACCCATAGGCATGCTCCAGGAGACCCGAGAGTGTGACACTCGCACTGATTAATTTTCATTGACAACTGGATTGGACTGAGGATCTCCTAGAGCATTGGTGAAGCACACACCTGGGTCAGAGGTGTTTAACTATGAAGGGAAGACCCACCTCTAACATGGAAGACACCATCCCACAGGCTGTGCACCTGAGAATGAAGGGGAAGAGAAGAAAGCCAGCTCGTACAAAGCTCGCCTCTGGTTTCTGGCTGCCATGGTGTGAGCCACTCTGCCCTACCCCACCTTCTCCTGAGGAGGGGAGTGAAGAGGAGGGTACAGGGTAAATGAGAGAGAAGAACAGAGAAAACGATGAAAGTCTCAATCAAAAAGGAAGTAAAATGATGGGGGTCAGGGATGTGCTTTCTGAAGGATTGTTGAGATTTGGCCAGAGGCTCCATGTTTCTCTCTGGCCTGCCAGACAGGGTTTTCTAGAATATGAAAGGGCAGGAGAGAAAGGGAGACAAAAAACTTAGAAAAATTGGTGAAGGGAAGAGGTGTACATGGAGGCTAGAAGGGGTTAGGAAGGGAGGACCTGAGAGGAGAACTCATGAGACAGGCAGAGAGGGGCAGTGGCTTCTATTAACCACAAACATAGACAGGAGCCAGCAGAAAGCTGGGAGGGAGGGAGGTGAGGGTGTTTGCCAGGATGTTCCCAGGCTATGGGGTTCCTGGTCTATGGAGCATCTCTCTCAACATCAGTGGGAACCAGTGCCGTCTCTGAGAAGCCTAGGGTCTGGGACACCCCCTACAAGTGTAGTGATGGAATCTGCAGGTCCTTGAAGATAGATGTGGGGATTCAGTTTCTGCAGAGGGCCCCTCACCTACTCCTCCAGAAGCAGAGGGGTGAGGTGCTGCCTTCGTTTCATGACTTCCTTCTGTAACCAACGTTTCTCCACACAAATCTGTCTGGCACCTATTATTTCTAAAAAGAAATGTATCGGAATTAATTTTATTTTGAGAATTATCTGAGAATTTCACAGCAGCTCTTGGGAACATCAGTAGGATCCTAGGGGAGTTGCAAACGAGACTGGGAATCCTTCCGCAGCAGACACAAGCCATCTGCTAGCTTAGAAGAATGACTTCCTCTGCCACCTGGAGTGGTTCAGACCCCCAGGGATGTCAGAGGGGCTCTGAGTGACCAGATTGCCTCTAGAGGTGAGCACCAGGATGATTGTCCTGGTTCAGCACTTGGCTGTGGCCAGAGTCACATTTGGCTGTGGCCAGGCAGAGCCCACATTGCAGTCAGGCCATAGGGTCATAACTTCCAAGAGGAATCCATGTTTAGCTTTGTAGGCTCCCATCATCCCTGGGGTCCATCCCCTCACCCAGGATCACATCACCTCGCTCGGCTTGCTTCCTTGGACCACCCAGTCAGCTCCTTCTCTGGGTCCATGACTTTCCTTCAGCCACCCACCTCCCACACATGCTGTAGTTTTGCAAAGATCAGGTTGCCAGTGTGGGAATGAAAACGGGGGTGCTATCCCCAACAGAAGTTCAAGGTCATGGTATATTTGGCATTGATTCTTGGCACACCAGCCAGAAGGTCTGGGACTCCCACAGCCCTGTGACTGATCTGCTCTGAGTAGTATATGTTGGGGTGTGCATTGGAGCCTGGAGCCCATAGATGGGGCAGCACCAGGGAAGGAAGCTTAGATCCACGGCTGACAAAGGGATTCCCGCACATGGATTGCTCTCAAAGGACGCTTGCCCACACCACCCTAAACCCTTAGCAAATTGTGATTCACACGCACATAACCTTGTCTCACTGGAGACATGTGGGGTGAACCCTGGCTAGTTTAGGTGATATCTAAAGAGACAATCCCAGAAGGTGAATGACAGAACACAGAGGTGTTATAGGATGACACCGAAATCAGACCCAAGACAAATAGCTTGTCCTCAAATCCTCAAGTTTAAGAGGTACTGAGTTTCTAACAACCCCTTCCATGGCAAGGAGTGGAACCTCTGATCAAAAGGTAGTGCTAACGCCAACTCCATAGAAGTTACACACACACACACACACACACACACACACACACACACACACACACACGTAAGATGATATGAAAGGAGACATATATGACTACAACTGGAAATGAGCTTGTCAGAGACCTGAACACTGAAGCTGGAGAGATGGCTAGGCAGTTAAAAGCACAGGTTCGATACCCAGTACCCACATGGCAGGCTCACAACCATCTGCCCAAGGGATCACAACACCAGTTCTAGGGGATCTGACGACCTCTTCTGGGCTCCACAGGCACTGCATACATGTGGTTCACAGACATGCATGCAGGCAAAACACCTGTACACATAAAATAAAATAAATCTTGGAAAATAGAGATTTGACTACCAAAGGGATTCTATGCAAGAAGGGAAGATCCCTGGCCTTACTTTCCATAGTTTCAGTTGTCCAGAAATCTTAAATGGAAAGGTCATAATGTAAACATTGTAAGTTGTCAGTGACTTTGATTTATAGTATGTTGTTATAACTGTTCTATTTTATTAGTGCTCATTATTTTCTACCATGTTCTGTGTAAACTTAAGCTTTGTGGGGCCGAGTATCTGGTACAGCATCTGTGCAGCACAGCCAAGGTCCTATGTGTGATCCCAGGACTTCCAAACAAAACAAAGCAAGCTTTGTTTATACTGGAATAAAGCACTGCTGTGGAATGTTCTGTATGGCAAATGTGTTACTAATAAAACACTGATTGGCAGTGGCTAGGCAGGAAGTATAGGCGGGGCTAACAGAGAGAATTAAAAGAACAGGAAGGTGGAGGGAGTCACTGTCTGCCAGCCGCCACCAGGACAAGCAGCATGTAAAGATGCCGGTAAGCCACGAGCCATGTGGCAAGGTATAGATTTATAGAAATGGATTAATTTAAGATATAAGGACAGTTAGCAAGAAGCCTGCCACGGCCATACAGTTTGTAAGCAATATAAGTCTCTGTGTTTACTTGGTTGGGTCTGAGCGGCTGTGGGACTGGCAGGTGAAAGAGATTTATCCTGACCTTGGGCCAGGCAGGAAAACCTTAAGCAACAAAGCACAGTATTGTAGCATCTTGTTTGATCCACAGCTTCAGGCATCCACTGGGCATCCTGGAACACATCTTCATGGCTGAGTGTGAGCACTATAGAAGGGGTCAAATTGGAGAGAGAGACCCGGCTGTCTGTACACAGAAGCATGTGAGAATCTGTGAGAGGGATGCTAAGAGGCTGTCTCTAAGTTAGAGCAGTGAAAATAGGGACATTAGTGGAAGGGACGGTGCCCTGAGTTAGTTGGCAGAGCTTTGAAGAGCAGGTTGTACCTACATGTAGAAGATCTGGTAGTCCCTGACATCACTGCCTGGTGGCATTGACCTGCTCACACGCTCTCAGTGTTAGCTAAAAATAGCTCTTGATGAGCTGCATCCAAGTCTAAGGGGACTCTCAGGTGTTGGGGTGACACTCAGTCATAGAGAGCACTCACACATCACTAGGTGTGCAGACTTCAACCAATTTGACTCCACCTAGAAGTAAAAAGCAGGCTTGGGTAGACTGAGGATTCTGAGATATCTAGGAAGCACCTATGACTTCTAGAATGAACTTTCACTGCCCTTGGTAGAGACAGACCCAGGCTGACCGTTCTTGAGATGGTCTGGGATTGTCACAGTCATAGAAGAGAGGACAGGAGAAAGGCACGAGAGCTCAGGCCTGTTCTCTTTGCCCTGTCATCCAGGTGCCTGGAAGGCTTTCCTCATCTCTGACAGAGCTCCCTAAATGATCCCTTTTCGTCTTCAGAAATTCTTGGCATAATGTTAGCATCTTGAGGGACCCTCAAATGTGAAATGAAATCCTGGAGGTGAGCAGACCACAGCAGGGGAGATAATGGATTACATTCTCTAGATATCTGTTCCTGTTAGTGGCAAGCTAAGGTTTATACTGCAAATGCGGTTTGTCCATGAGAAGAGAGCACACAATGCAGCTAAATTGAAGTGCAGTTATACTGAGGCTTCCAGACAGACGCAGGTCCTGTGAGAGTAAGGCATTACATTCATGCCATTCGCTGGGCTTCTCGCTGCTACCAATGGGGAGAAGAGAGAAAAAAAAAAAAAACCTGGATGATGCTCCTGTGCTCACTTGCACTCCTTTACTTCAGAAGCTCCAGCTTCCAGGCCACAGCATTATTGCAGAGGACCCTTGAAACCGTATGCGCCCCGGCACTCTCTGCAACCTGCATAATGAATGAAATGAATGGCGTGCTGACATAGCAATGCACATCAAACGCTTCTAGTGGGCACAGATGTGCAGCTCTTTAAATGCAAAGTGTTTCCGCAATCAATAATTAATACAAATGCTGCGGCTAATACATGGAGTCTAAAACATCTTGTGACATACCAAAAAGGCTTCCTCATATCCCAGAATATCCAAATACTCCATCCAGAAAGGTCTCTATGTATCAAACGGCCATTCAGTTTGAGAAAAGAAAAACTGCAATCACATATAGTTGACTGTGAATAAACCTGAGGGGTCTGGGTGAGCCTGGTGGACGGAGAGGTAATAGAGCATGGCTAGATATTGCACAGATCCACAGGTGTGGGAACTAAATCTGGGTGGCTATGGGTAAGAGTGCTGGTGGGCACGAGTGGGTATCAAATGTGTAAATGAGTCTGGGTGGGTGTGAGCATTGCTAGTGATGGGAGGTTCATTCTGAGAGATACACTGTTTGGCACTTCTATCATTATGACATCAAAAAGTCATCAAGATGGTGCAGCTAAACTATCTATTTAAGCTATGGGGTTAATGCTTCTCTGCCTCTCTCTCTTTTTCTCTTTGTCTACCTCTGTCTTTCTGTCTCCCCCCTCCCTCTGTGAAATTAAGTGCTGCTGGTGGTATGGCTCAGCACACTTTCTCACAGTATCATTTTCCAATGAGCAGAGCCTCTTGGAGCCACACTCTAAAATAAAAAGTGTAGTATAGTAAAGACATTTGCACAATGCAGTCATTTATCATTATCATCAATTACCATGTGCTGTATGTGATGTTCTGTGCTATATTGTTTATATAGCTGGTCGCACAGCAAATTTATTTACCCAGAGTCACCACAAAAAGTGAGAAATTGCACTATAATAGCTTCCATGTGGCTGGACAGTAGGAATTTCCCAGGTCCATTATAATTATTTTTATTGTTTTGAAACAGGATCTGATGTAGCCCAGGCTAGTCTCAAGTTCATTGTAGAGCCATGCATGACCTTGAACTTCTGATCCTCTTGACTTCACCTCCCAAATACTGGAACTGTAAGTGAATGCCACCATTTCTTGTTTGGTATACTGCTGGGGATCAAACCCAGAGCCTCATGCATGTTAGTAAGTGTGCTGGCTGGTTTTTGTCACTTTGACACAAATGAGAGTCACCTGGGAAGAGGGGGTCTCAGTTGAGGAATTGCCTCCATCAGATTGATTTGTGGTAAACATCTTACCTACTTTTCTAGTGCTATACCAAGATACCATGACCAAAGCAACTAATAAAACAAAATGTTTAATTTGGGGTTCACAATTCCAGAGGATTAGAATTTGTGACCACCATGGAAGGGGACATTGCAGCAGGCAGGCAGGCATGGTGCTAGAGCATTGGCTAAGAGCAGACATCTTGATGCACAAGAATGAGACACTGAAAATGGAATGGGCATTTGAAACCTCAAAGTTTGCCACTGGTGACACACCTCCTCCAATAAGGCCACACCTCCTTCCTAAACCTTCCCAAACAGTTCCACCAACTGGGGACCAAGTATTTAAATACAGGAGTCTATGGGGGGACATCCTCCTTCAAACCACCACAGCAAACCTGTGGTGTATTATCTTGATAAATAATTGATAGGAGGGACCAAGTCACTTGGGGTTGTGCCACCCCCTGGCAGGTGGCCCTGGTGTTTATAATAAAGGTAGCCAAACTGAAGGTGAGCCTGGAAGCAAGCCAGAAGTAAGATTCTTCTGTGGCCTCTACTGCAGTCCCTGCCTTGGGTTTGTGCCTCAGTTTTCCTCAAAGGATGGGCTGTGGCTTGGAAGTGTCAGCCAAATTAACCCTTTCCTTCCTAAGCTGATTTTGGTTGTGGTATTTATCATCGTAACAAAAAGCAAATTGATACCGTAGGCAAGCTGAGGTACATCCCCAGCCTCAGCTCCATCAGAATCTGATGGGACCACCAGGGTATATACATTGTACTGCTAACCAAACCTTCCTGTACATCTCAGGCCCACCTGCCCAAGGCATGGTGTTACCCATGGCAGGTTGGGCCCATTTCAATCAACACTCAAGACAATGCCCCATAGACATGACCACAGGCCAGTCTGATCTGAGCGATCCCTGAATTAAGACTCTGTTCTTAGGTGAATTAAGGATGTATGAAGTCAACAGTTAAAGCTAACAAGGACAAGAGCAAGAGTCACAACATCCTCCGGGTGTCACATCTCAAGCCCAGCAATAAAAGAGAGTAAGGAGGAAAGATGGCCTGTTCCGAGTTAGCACACTTTGCATTGTTCATTCTGTCCAGGTCCCTTCAGGGTCATGTCAGATACACTGCACAGAAGGTGACCCTCCTTCTGCTTTGCTCACACTCCTGTGGCAGGTTCCATGCTCTCAGAGGCCAGAACTATGAAGTTCACTGAGGGCTCCAAAGGCTCCTCTGTCTCTCTCAGGGCTTCACACAGGAAGGAGCAGCCATCATGACGTCAATCCAGAATTGGATCTACAGTGATTTGGCCCACTTCTGTTAGGGGCTATCTACAACCACTGCCAGTCAGGATTACACTTGATTGTCATTTCTCGTCCTAATGCTTGAAATTCTCCAATACATCTGTTTATCCAATTAATTGTGTTTCTTATCTGCTCTCCCCTGCTAGGTTGCAAGCTCTATGGGGTCAGCTGTTTTATTATTTTGTTCACTAACAAATGTCCAGTTCTTGTCATATAATTTTTTTTGTGGGGCAAGTGGAAGGCATTAATGGGTGCCAGTCTATACTCCTCACCCATCACTCATCCTCCTCTCCTCTGCTGCATTGGCCAGAGTGTGAGAGGTCACAGGCATAATGGCTAACTCTGAAATCTTAGGGGTTTACTGCAAATAGGATTTTTATCCATTCACATTATGTGCCCAACCAGCCAGTAGTGGGGGTGGGGGTGTGCACGGTCTTTATTTGCAATGGAGATGGTCATTGCAGGGACCAGGATAGACAGCTGGGTCACACACTGGCTTTTCTATGCTTTAGCCCATAGAGACATAAGTCATGTCTGCTCACAGCTTATGCTCACATGGAGAACTGCCTTGAGACAGGGAGAGTCAGAGGGATTGTGAGAGGTAGATGGAATATGGTCAGAACCTCTCTGTCTCTTCCATACCCTCTCAGGCCCTTTCAGGTTTGTAGAAAACATATACAGCACAAAGATGGTTTGGTTAGCAGTACAATGTATGTATGCTGGTGGTCCCATAAGATTCTGATGGATCTGAGGCTGGGGATGTAGCCCAGCTAGTAAAGTGCTTACTTTTGTGAGCCTGCAAGCTCACAAGGTAATAATGTGTGGAATAGTAATCAGTTCTGAATTCAAGTTCCTGCTTGAGTTTCTGCCCTGACTTCCCTCAGTGATGGGCTGTAACCTATAAGCTGAAGTAAGCCACCATTTAGTACAACACAAAGCTCTTGATTAATGGGGTTGGGCCCAAAGGCCAGCCCTGGTCTCAGAAATAAAAGGGATGCAATACTTATTTTTAAATTTGTCACAGGATTCAGGAATGTGAACTTCCACTTTGAAAGGTTAAATAATCCTTTGTGTTGGACATAATTATTAGTATGAAGTTGATAGTTCAGAAATTCTCTGGACATGACATGGATACCCCGGGCCTATTGTTGTGGGCTCTATTACATCAGGAAGATGGCTGTCAGAGTTGGTGGGTGTTGGATAGTAACTGGTACAAGTAGTGGGCATAGAACAACGGAGAAGCCTGAGATGGCCTTATTCACCAGTGTCATCCTGCATGAGCTTGTGCCTAGTACCAAGCACCTTCCATGCTGAAAATGTATGGCTCAGTATTTGTTCAACTTTAAGAATTGCTGTAGCCTCACTCTTAGTATTCACACCAGAGCAATAGAGTCGATTAAATGCATCTTCAATTATTCAAAGCTGCTCTTGCAGAATTATTATACCTAAATATTGTGTTTTAATGAACTGTACTTAATTTCTACCCCACCAAGTGACTGCCTGTGTTACATCTTCCTCCCAGGGGTCTGAGACAGTCTGTCTGGCTTGGCAGGAGACTCATGATTTCAAAGCCTCTTCTCACTGAATCCTCCTTCCTACTAAGTCAGGCCCATTTGTGCTCATACTGGTCTATCTAGAAGGCGAGTAGGAGAAGAGATGGGGTATCACTGCTCACTATACAATTGGAAGATTGTGACCAGGGCAAAAGGAAACAGAAGTCTAGAAATGGAGACAGGCAACTATGTGCTCTCAGAGTGCTTGAAAGGTTTTCTGGTTTCCTTCTGTTGCTGAAATGTATACCTTGACCAAAGGCAGCTTAGAGGAGGAGAGGGTTTATGTCATCTCATAGGGGGAGAATCTGGGGAAGTCAGTGCAGGGATTCAAGGATGCAGGAACTGAAGCAGAGACCATAAAAATACACTGCTTACTGACTTGCTCGGCCTGCTTTCTTCTATGACGCAGAGCTACCTGCTCACAGGTGGCACTGCCCTGGGTGAGCTTGCCCTCCCACATCAATCGTCAATCAAGAAAATTCCCTACAGACTTTCTACAGGCCAATCTGATGGAGGCATTTTCTCAACTCCCAAACAACTCTAGCTTGTGACAAGAAGACAAACAAACAAACAAACAAACAAAAACAACTAACTTACACAAAGAGATTCTATGCAAAGAGTTCAGGGCTTAGAGTCCAAGAAACTGTGTTCAAAACTTAACTTTGTAAGGGCTGGAGATATCACTCAGTGGTAGAGTGTTTGCCTAGCATGTGCCTGCAATCAGTCTTCAGCACTGTTACAAACTTAGCTCTGGCACCCTGAGTGTGAGCCTTTAATGTCAAGCTCTGTACTTGGCATTTCACATGTGTTAAATTGGTGTGTCCTTAGTTTTACACTCAATGCTTCTGCTGTCACTTCTACATTTATTACTAAACATTCCGAAGTGTCACACTATGCTATAATTACACAGTAGTGGATGATGATTCTATCATGATTATGCAGTGCAATTAGATATTACAATATTAGGTACCCATTTTGTTGATGCAGATGGCCTTAAAGGGCCTAAATATCCCCTGAAATGGGGGAGAGGTTGGAGCCCAGGTCTACTAACCCTGGACCAGAAGCCAAGCCAGCTCTGCTGGGATCCACTGGCTTGTAACTTCAGTGTTAACAAGACCCTGCTGACCTTCTTGTGTCTTCCTAATGCAAATGGATAAATCAATTACAGGTGGACAAATATAAAGTTCACACATCACAGATAGAGCACAGCAAACATGCTTTATCCCAAGTCCTTTCCCCAAAGGTACAATTAGCATCCTTCTAGATGTGATCTCCGGCAACTTGGGACTAGGACGCGCTCAAGGAAAGAGGGCTTGTGTATTGCTGACCATTGCTAGCTTGTCTGCAAGTGAGAGGTTTCAGTAGGCAGCTAATCCTTAAAACATAAAACAAAACTGTGTGTGGTAGCACATGTCTTTAATCCCAGGACTTGGGAGGCAGAGGCAGGCAGATCTATGTGAGTTTGAGGCCAGTCTGGTCTACACAGAGAGTTCTAGGACAGCCAGAGCTACATAGTGAGATCCTGTCTTAAAAAGTGTGTGTGTGTGTGTGTGTGTGTGTGTGTGAGAGAGAGAGAGAGAGAGAGAGAGAGAGAGAGAGAGAGAGAGAGAGATTGAGAGAGGGGGAAGGAAAGAGGGAGAGAAGAGGAGAAAAGAGGAGAGGACAGAAGAAAAAGATACAGAGAGCAAGAAAGCAAAGATAAAGTCCTGAGAACTGAGGCTGTGTGGGAGATGAACTTTCCTGTTCATAAGAACCAATACTTGGTAACACAGGTTTTCAATGTGTGTAGCTAGGTTCAATCCAGCAGGTGCAGCCTTTGGCAGAGAAAAGGCTACAGCAGAAAGCAGCTCTTGATCCTACAGGCTGGAAAACTGGGACCTCTGTCTTGATGTGGCAATTCAGGGTCAGTTTTTCACTTTGGAAAGCAAGTCTCATGCTATACAAATGTAATAAAGGAAGTGATAGAGAAAATTCTAGAAAGTCAGAATGAACAGGTCCCTTTTTGCCACTTTTATCAAAGTCCTGCAAAGCAGAAATGAGTTCAGTCTGCCTCGCTGAAGAAGATGTTCTCTGCCTATGACCTACAGACTAAATAAACTGAGAATCCCAATATTCAGATCTTCCCAGGTTTGAAAATCCCAATTACTCAACTACCAGGTATCTCAGGCCAAAAGAGTTACAAGTTTTCATTGAGAAACAGCAGCCTTTTCAAATCAGCCTTTTAACACTAGGGACTCCCCAAAGGGGTGAGCCTGCCAACACAGGTAGAATTTAGAGCAGTGTCTGCCATCTTCCTTGTCCAGGGGTTCTAGTGGCTTTAAGGTCTTGCCTGTGAAATTGAGAGAAGACATGGATGTGTCACAGCCTAACAAGTAGGCTTCACAATCATGCCTGATTGGGGTCACTAAGCAGAGTTATGCCCAGGCAATATTGACCAGGGACAGATAGACCTGAAGCTCCAACCTTCTGAGTTGTATTGTTGCTGTACAGAGAGATGCATGACAAAGTGGATATAGACAGATGATGAATGATAGATGATGGAGAGAGAGATGGAGATATAGATAGATAGGTAGGTAGGTAGATAGGTAGGTAGATAGATAGATAGATAGATAGATAGATAGATAGATAGATAGATAGACAGATAGGCAGACACACAGAAAGATGGGTATAACTAGATGATAAATGATGAGAGATAGGCAGATGACAAAGTGGGTATAGACAGATGATAAGTGATGATTGATAGATAATGAGTAGATAGATGATAGATGGATTGATTTATTGATAGGTAATAGATGGGTAAAATAGTCAAATGACAGGTAAAGAGGAGATAAAAAAATCAAAAAGAAGGGAAGGGTAAGGGGTGTGGAGCTTAACCTCTAGCTACTGCCTTTTCTTGTCTGGTTTTCTCTAGCAGGGACTGTTTCTAATTCTGTTCTCCTAGAGTGCTCTGTGAATTACTGGTGACCAGGCTAACCCCACATGAATTCTGATTTATATGGACAGGGACAGGGGTAGAGTCTCCATATCACCGTTATTGTAAGACTTCCACATGATCCCTATAGACAACCTGAATTGAGGACCTCTGGACCAGGGACCAAGCAGAGTGTGTTGAGTGGCAGAGGTTACATCCTTATCCCTGTACTTAGAAGTTGTTAAAGGTGAGGTTTTGAGGGTCTCCTGTAAAGATCCTTCATAAGATGAAGAAAGTTTGCTACTATATCTAGTTTTAAGAGTATTTTAAAAATAGGGATTAAAGTTTTATTTTATAGTTTTTCTTGCTTTTCGAGGCTAAAAGATAATTTTACATTGAACTCTCTTTTATTCTTATGAAAAAGTATTTATGGTTACAAGCTTCCCTCAGAATATCATTTTTGTCTATAACTCACAGATATTTTTGCTCTGTTTATATTTTTATCAATATATAAAAAGATTTTAATTTCTATTCTGATTTACCCTTCAGCTCAAAAGTAGCTCAAAATGTGTGTATGTATTTTCTGAAACCTTCAAGTAGGTAAGATTCTTCAATTGTCGTTTTGTTCTTAATATCCAACTCTGTTGCAGTCAGTGTATGAAAATGCCCCATTTCTGCCCTTTAGAATTTATTATGATTTCCTTTGTGGCACAAGCTGAGTTGATTTTTAATCTAAAACATAATTGCAGGCGGTGTGATGGAAAACTATTATTCTCTGTTAGGCACAAAGCTACAAAATCAAGCCTTTTTATTCACTAACCTGCTTCCTTAATTACTTTTTGTATCTTTGATATGTCGACTTGTGAAAGAAGCGTGAAGCTCTGCCCTGTTCCCTTCCACTTCCTTCTCACTAGTCCTTGTGGTTTCTATGGCTTTGCTTCAGTACGTCACGTCTGCGTTACCGAAGCTTCCTGGAGTAGGAATGTTCTCCGGGCAGATAGACCTGATGGAAGGCACATATGTATATACAAGGGAGGAGGCTGGTGGGCGTTGCAGTTGTGGAGATAGGAGAGTTCCAGGAGTCATCGTGCAGGCTGAATGCAAGCTAGATTCCCTGTCCAGTCCAGAGGCCTCCAACCCCAGGGAGCAGATGGTATAACTAACTCTCAGACCAAGCCCACAGGGCCACTGGGGCAAGTCCTGGAGTGTAAAGGCTGGGGCAACTGGGACTGTGATGTCCACAGTGAGGAGAAAGAAGACTGTGTCCAGTTGCAGGAGACAGACATGTTCCCCTTCCTTGGCCCTCAGCCAACTGGAGGGTGCCTGCCTCCTTTGAGGGCAGACTTCCCTTCCCTGGTCTACTCTGGTTTTCATACCAGTCTCATCTGGAGACGTCCTCTCAGGCATACCCAAAATTGCACTTTCCTGCATTCTAGACACTCAGGTTGACACCTAAAATTCACACTTACAGTGATCCGCAGCCATTAGCATACATTGCTGGAGTCCTTCTGACCATAAACAGTGCCCCAGTTCGCTCTCTTTTGTGCTGAAAATTACAACTGGATACAACTGAAGACCATCATATGAAATAAACTAGACCTAGAAATACAAATGCCATGTTTTCTCTCAAATATGAAACCTAGGTTTTTGGAGACCATCATAATAAGTGAAGTAATAGACCTAGAAAGGACAGTGTCATGTTTTCTGTTAAATATAAAACCTAGATTTTACACACACACACACACACAGAGAGAGAGAGAGAGAGAGAGAGAGAGAGAGAGAGACTCATAGGCACATTATGTGACAATAGAAGACATGTTTAGGAAATGGAAAAGACAAGCAGGAGGGGAGAGGAGAAGAAAGGAAATACGCTCAAAGTACATGATATACTTGAACAAACCCTTGACCCACTTGTGCACTATATAAATGCCAATCAAATTATCAAGTTTCACCACAGCCAGGGCTACGTAAGAGACCCTGTCTCAAAAACAATTCTGTTATGCTAGGTGTTGGTTTTAATGCTTTTGGATTTATACTTTCTATTTTCATGTGTTTACATTATACATGCATATTGGTGTCCACAGAGGCCAGAAAAGGATACTGGATCTCCTGGAGCTAGAGTTACAGGTGGTTGTGAGCCACTTAATATGGGTGCTGGGAACCAAACTCTAGTCTTCTGGGAGAACAGCAAGTGCTCTTAACCACTGAGCCATATATGGTGATATATTATGTCCCTCAATATATTGTGCATCCTAATAAACTTATCTGGGCTCAGAGGGCAGAACAGCCACTAGATAGACATAGAGGCCAGAAAATGGTGGCATGCACACCTTTAATCCTATCAATTGGGAGGCAGAGATCCATCCAGATCTCTGTGAGTTCAAAGCCACAATGGAAACAGCCAGGCATGGTGACTCACGCCTCTAATCCCAGGAAGTGATGACAGAAAGCAGAAAGGTATATAAGGCGTGAAAACCAGGAAATAGAGCTGGTTAAGCTTTTAGACTTTTAGCAGCAGTTCAGCTGAGATTCATTCTGGATGAGGACTCAGAGGCTTCCAGTCTGAGGAAACAGGATCAGCTGAGGAATTGACGAGGTAAGGTAGCTGTGGATGGTTCTGTCTCTCTGATCTTTCAGTGTTCACCCCAATACCTGGCTCTGAGTTTGTTTTTATTAATAAGACCTTTTAAGATTCAGAGCTGTCTATCTCTTCAGCCCTGAGGCTAATTTTTATTTCATAAAGTTAGTTGGCTTCTTCATTAGTTGGCTTTCATTATTCCTTGTCATTTTGTTTAAAGATTGTCTCTTGTAAACAACTATCCAAATATTTGGATAGTGTGGGGTTTTTCCTCACTCTAAGAGCCACTGTCTTTTGATGTCATTTGAACCCATTATGGCCACGCAGACATTGCAGGATTTTCTGTTTTCCATGCTGTCTTCTCTTCTTATTTTGTTTGGCTGACTTATTGGTTTTGCTTTTTTGTTTGTTGTTTGTTTTTATTTTCTCCTTTGGTAGAATTGGTCAAACTTGATTTTGTCTCTCTTTTACGTTTGACACTTCATATTATATTTCTTCTTCCGTCCAGTATTCTTAGCTTTTCAGCATGGTACTTAAACTTACATTTTTCCCAGCATGGTACAAGCTCAAGTTGGTATCAAGACATTTTGACACCATCTCCCCCGTCCATTCTTCTTTCTCCTCCGTCTGTGTTCACCCTCACCTCCCCCTGCTCCTCACCTCCCCCTGCTCCTCACTCCACATTCACTGGCATCTCTTCCGGATTTAATTGGGCTGCCTCTATGTTCATTCTAGCTTCTTCTAATTAAATACTCTTTCTTGGATTTCTTCCCCCCTGGAAGTTGTAGAAAATACTGGAGGGAGCTTAGTTTTTAGGAGCTTCGTGGTCTGTGGACATTTGACCATTTTCTTTCTTCTGGGGAGAAGACACAACTCAGCTATTTGGAGCCATATTCACCAACGCTCTGGAAGGTCCACCAAAAGAGAAAGAGCAGGAAAGAAAGGGCGTGTACTGTTACCAGGTGAAGGCTTTTCCCCGGTCCTTTTCCAAGTTAAGGAACTCAGCTGAAAGGCACATGTTCTGCACAGACCTTTATTTAACAAAAGAAGAATGCCATGATTGCCCCCTCCAGAGAGTCAGGTGGGCTGGCCAGAGCGGGGAGGGCAGCTTATTGGCTTCTGCGTTATGCATTTTTAAGTTTCTTGTGGTTCTCTCCCTCTTGGGAAGTCATTGTCGAGCTCCTTCCCTTGGGTACCATCTTCAGCTCATCCAACTCTACTGTGTCTGTGTTTTTTTTTTTTTCCTTCCCTACTTATCAAGATATTTGTTAGTGGACACATGGTCCCTGGGAGAGTATCCAGGCATGTGAGTTTCTGATACAGCAGGAAGAACCTAATTGAAGCTTCACGAGAATTTCTAGCCACAAGGGGAAATTG
This sequence comes from Peromyscus aztecus, assembly GCA_902168405.1. Classification (NCBI taxonomy): domain Eukaryota; kingdom Metazoa; phylum Chordata; class Mammalia; order Rodentia; family Cricetidae; genus Peromyscus; species Peromyscus aztecus. The sequence continues at coordinate 37,923 of CABHPQ010171805.1, read as the reverse complement.
AACCTTTAAGAGACCCAGCTATAAAGACACAGCTGTAGTTTCCTTGGTTACCTCAGACTTCCAATTGTGCAAATATACACATGGCATAAAATTTTATCATCTTAGTCATACTGAGTGCACATTTCAGTGACCTCTGGGACACTCATGCTTGTGGCCGCCATTATCACATCCGTCCCAGAGCTTTTCTGTCTTCCAAGCTGAAACTCTGCACCCATAAATACTAACTGCACAGTCCCCAGCACACCCCATGCCCCCCGCTGGTAACACCATTCTCCCTCTTTCACAGTAAGATTGACCACTCCCACTCCAGGCAGCCATGTGACCACTCACACTGTTGTTTTCTAACTGGGCTATTTCATTCAGCTACTGTCTTGTGCTTTCTCCATGTTGAAACCTAGCTAGGACTTCCTTTAATTTTTTTTAAGGTGGAATGATATTCTATTACAATAATAAGCTATATTTTGTTTATTCATTCATCCATCAGTGGCCTTTTGGGCTGCTTCCACCTTTAGGCTACTGAAAACAATGCTGGTATAGATGTGAGCTGTGTTAGTTATTTTTCTCACTATGATAACACACCTGACAGAAGGTGTTTTGGCTTGGGGTTTCAGAGGGATTTCAGAGGGTAAGACAGGGGAGAGTTCAAGGTGAGTAAAAGAATCAGGGAATCTGTATTGCAGAGGCAATAGGGAACTGATCAAGCAAGCCCAAACCAGGGGCTGGCTTAACCTTCAAATGCTATTTCCTATTTCCTCCAGCAAGATTCCACTTCCTGTACAGTTTCCACAGGCTCCCAAGATAATGCTACCTGCTGAACACCTGGTGATCAAATATGGCAGAGGGCATTATACAACCAAGTCATAACATGGGGCATCAGGCTGATTCTTCAGATTATAAAGTCCAAGCCCTTCCGAGCCTTATAATTTATCATCTTCAAAGTCCTTCTGTGTGTGCCTTTCAAATGTTCACTCATTGACTTCGGAGTTGGCTTCCACACATTGCTGGCTTCTGGTTGTAATCACACCTGGGCAAAGAGCTCTGTGGTATCCATGTGCAATAGTCTACACACACACACACACACACACACACACACACACACACACACACGAGGATGACATAGTGGTGACCCTCTGGGAAGAGACATTGGCTGCACTTCTGGGCCCAGGGCTCTCTGGTTATGCTGGGTGTCATCAAGTACCCCAGACTCTGATCTGAACAGTCACACTAGTTTCTCGCGCTTGAAATACAATACTTTCCTATGATTCCTACAAAGGAATGGCACCTCCCATCAGTCCCCTCTCTGGAGCTTTAAGGCTGTCATCTGGTGTCACAACACCCAGGCTTCACCATCCTTCTGACACCACGCCTGTGTGTTTCAGTCTTCAACACTGCTTTGTAACATTTCTCCTGCTCAATCTAAGAGACTTTGCAAGGTTCCTAGTGACAGCATCTCCTCCTCCTCCTTCCAGAATGTTTTTGAAGCTTCTAGGAACTGCATCTCAGAGTCAGGTCAGAAAGAGGAGGCAGAGGCCACATGTGCATTATCTGCCATCTTGAACTGGTTACCAAGAATGTTCTGAATGTTTCTTATCCCCAGACTTCTGTGCAAACCAATAAAACCTGTTACTTGGGGGAAGAACAGACGCTCCGGCACCCATGTGTTTGTCTTTGTTACTGCAAACAGGATTTTTTCTTTTCCTTTTTTTTTTTTGGTGGCCAAATATTTTGACAAAAGCTTTGCAATTTCTTTCGTGTACTCTCCCTAAGGAATAGCTTTTCTTAAGCCCAGACAGTCTATGGATAGCAGCTGGCCTAAAAATACATGTTCCTTTGAGTAGCTTGAGTCTCCCCTGACCTACCTGCTACAGAGGTTTTTGTGTACCTACACAGCTAAGCTAGTTAAGAATCTCTGTTGGCCTAGGAAACCTTTGTAGAGACAGTTCCTGGAAAATCCTACCATGTACAGAAACTGAGGACCCAGAGAGACAGAGAGAGACAGAGAGTGACAGAGATAGAGACAGAGACACAGAGAGACAGAGACTCCCTCTGTTCCTGTGGTTTTGGGTTGGAGTTGTAAAAATTAAACTGGCTAAACAAAAGTTACAGAAAGAAGGGAGTTATTTATCTGTGTGATGAACGTGTGCATGGGAGGGCTCTGTGAGGAGTAACTCAAAGGGTTGGTGGGATTTGTATGAAATGCAATTGATTTCTTTGGGAAAGACAAATGGATTTTTTTAGGACTGTAAACAGGAAGTAGAAAATCTCTGACAATATTTGACTTTTCAGGTATGAGTGGTCTTTCCACCTTCTTCAGGGTTCTAAACCCCATATGGAAAGGCAGCTTATGGTGACCTTATTTTCCCCCAAACTTGATGCTTTTAGGCAAATAAAGGAAGGGGCTCTTTAATCCTGCATTTGTTGACTATCAAATATCTTCAGTTCAAAGTAACCTTTGTACCAACGCTGAAGCCTTAAGTGAGTTCCTACTCCACCAGCAAGGAGCTTTGGCTGCAGAGATGGGCCATTGATTTCCTCTTCCATCTCCTTCTCCTCCTCCTCCTCCTCCCCACCACCACCCACCAAAAGGAAAAGAGAGTAGGAAAGGACAGTAAAATGAGGGAAAGCCTCGGAGTCTGCAAAACCATTGCACTCAAAATCCGCCGCTGGGAACACTCTTTAATGGAAATGAAAGCGGGCTGAGGTTCACATCCCAGATGGCCAGAGGCTGCTGGCAGATAAAGACAGAGGAACTAGACCTTAGGGATTCTCCGGGACCCAGGGAACCCGTGGCTTTCAAAAGCTGCAGATGGAGAGGGGTGGACCAAGCTTATCTCATTTTCCAAGAGCTAGTGAATCCCAGCTGGCCAGGGGAATATGCAGATGTCAACTGGGACTCCCTCTCTGGGTGGAGACTGAGCTGACTGTCCAAAGAAGAGACTAGTCATCCTCTCTGTGCCGCCATCTCCCTGGAGATGTGTCCCTCTGGGGACAGCAGTTTGGATTCCAAGGACTTTTTAAATGTTCCTGAACTGCTGCATTTCAGCATTTGGACTCTGTGTCCAGGCCTCCCCCACCGCCACCTTTCTGTCACTACTTAGGAAAAATATCTTTTGTCGGCCCAAGTTTCCAATGGTAAGATGAAGAAAGTTCTGGAGACAGATAGTGAGGTTTGTACCACAATTTAAGTCTTCTTAATGTCACAGAACTGCACACCTGCAAATGGCTAAAATGAAAAAAATATTTGCTTTACATATTTTACCACACTAAAAATTCCTTTGTCTGATTTTGAAATGGCTTTCAGAGACACACACTAAAATGCACGTAAGTTCATGATTTGAAGCACCCTGGGCACACATATTCAGATGGTAAACAAAGTCATCGCCAAGAACTTCTCCCGGCTATCTGCAACCCTTTTCTTCCTCTTGCCACGCCCTGGCACCCATGAGCCCCTGAAATGACTGGTCTGTGTTCTATTGTTGTGGGCTGGTTTACATCTCTTATCATTGTGTGTGGATGAAGTGAAGGGCACCTACTCTTCTTGGCTGCCATCTTTTGTTTGACAAGAGAGTCATCCAAATCACTACATTTACCAGTAGCGTGCTCCTTTCTATCGCTGGCTAGTCTTTTAATGCACGGCTGTACTACAACTTACTTTATGCAGCCATCTGTTAGGTATTCGGCCTGGCTTGAGTTGTTTGCTATTAACCACAAAAACACAAGGAATATTTATGTGCATGTCTTTGTGTCTACATAAGCTTTGTCTCTTCTTTTTGTAGGTAAATAGTTGCATGTGTTTGATGTTTTAAGACAATGACAATTTTCCAAAGAAAAATCCTTAAACTGATTTGCATATATTTTCTCTTAGGCTGTGTCAAAGTGAGCTTTAACTGTCGACCTCACATACCCTAGAGAGGAAGTCTCAGCTGAGGGGTTGCCCAGGTCAAATTAGCCTGTGGCTATGTCTGTGAATGAACATTTTGATCATTGATTGATAGAGGCCACAGTGGGTGGCCCCATTCCTTGGGCACATGGTCCTGGGCTATATGGGAAAGCATGAGCATGAGGGACCCAGCGAGCTTCATTCCTCCATGGTTTCTGCTTCAAGTTCCTGCTTTAGTTCTTGCCCAGACTTTCCTCAATGATGGACTTGACCTGGAATTGTGAGCCAGAGTAAAACCTTCCTCCTTTCAGCTGCCTATCTCAGCTTGTTTTTCTCTTGGTCACAGAAAGTTGGCTGAAACAGACACACCTGGGCTTGAACTATGGTTCCAGCATGCTACCAGTCACATGACCCTCAGTAGATCATTTCATTTCTGTTAGCTTCCTTTTTTTTTTTTCTTTTAATGTGAAAATAGAAATGCCCGCCTTGTGGGAATCATGTGCAAATATACAGAAAGTACCAGTAGCCACATGGCAAAAACATTCAAGACACAAGAGTAGGGGCAGCTTTCCCAGTCCCAGGCACCTAGGGCTGTAAAGCCCACTTGATATCACGTGTCTTCAAACAGATCTCCATAGATTTTCTCCAGGGATTCCATTGTTACTGAGAGGAAGCAGAAAGTCAACAGACTACACACTGAAGAGGTCATCCCTAGAAAACACAATGGCTCATCTTCAATGTCAGCTGGACTGGATTAGGATCACTTAGAAAACATACCTGTGCCTCTGTCTGTGAGAATGTTTCCAGAGAATGTCCCTGAGGAGGGAGAGAAGACTGGACTTGAATAAAGGCTGGCTGCTGGGATTGAATAAGAAGGAAAAAGTAAAGAGCAAACTAAGTGCCAGGACCCACCTCTCTGCTTCCTGACTGAGTTGACTGACCACATGTGGTCTTGCTGCCTGCCAAGCCTTCCTTGCTGTGATGGACTGTGCCCAACTTAGGCAAAACAGACTCTTCCCCTCTCTGTGAAGTTTCTTTTTGTCAGTGGGGATAGTAAATAATGCAGGAAATCAGCACATCTAGGGCTGGGGATGTAGCTCAGCAGGAGAATGTTTTCTTCCCTAGCCTCCACGAGGCCCTGGGCTTCCTTCTCAGCACCAAAAAAAGAAAAGAAAAGAAAAACTCAGTAATCTGAAAGAATTGGTATATTTGTTGGAAAATGTTTTATCTTGCTGGCTACGTGATCTCAAGTACACAGACAGTGTAAACCCTCGTTTCCTCCTCTGTAAATGGGACAATAACCTCACCTCACAGGGCTGTCCTAAGATTGAGTGACAAGCCAACTATATACAAATTCCCACCACATAGTCCAGCATGCAGTGAGCACTCAACAGATGAGAGTCCCTATCACCTCCAGTTTTCTTTCCATCCTCAGTTCACTAGAACAAAATTAGGAGTTACCCTTCCCCATCTGGGAGTCCGGGGTCCCATCCTGCTCCTTAAAATGGAGCCATTGCGTTCTGCCTCCTGCTGCTTTATTTTTGAGAAAGTCCCGCCCTCCCTCCTCTAGACAGAGCTTGCGTGGGGAGCAGAGACTTCTGTCCGACCCATGTCTGTCTGCCTCAGACTGCCCACTTCACACTAGGTACGCAGTAAATGTGCATGAATTAGGTGCTGAATGAATGAATAAGTAAATGACATTGCAGTTATGACAGAAGCTGTGAGGGAAAATTAATTTGCAGATGGAAATATTACATTGTGTACCCAATCTTGCAAAACAATGAGGCACAGCTTGCAGGAGTTTCAAACACTTTTTCAGAAATTTAATTGCCAGTTAATTTTCCTGCAAAACACAATAACCTCTACAAGCTGAAGGAAATAAAGCGCAGCTCTGGAAACCTCATTAGGCTCTGCCTCAAACCACACTGGCTTTTTCTGCGTTTGAAACCCGAGGATACACGCTGCTCTAATTGGCACTGTCTTTGTTCATGTGCGAGGTGCCTTTGTTCTACTTCCTTCCCTCCTCACATCCTGCTCAGGTTTAACCTGGGACTACAGAAGTGGGGGTAACCTGGGCAACCCAATCCTGATATCTCTGTCACAGTGTTATCTCATCATCAGGGTTCAGTCTGAGACCACATCAGGGCTCAATCTGAGACCATGGTCGGGTTTTATTCTAGGACTGTTACAGTTTGATTGGAAAATGTGTATCCCCATGCCCCCCACCCTATGGCTCCTATATTCAAACACTTGACCAACCCCCTTGTGGCACCAGTTTAAGAGACAGTAGAACCCTTGGAAGGCAAGGCCTAGCTGGAGGAAGTGGCTCTCTGAGGAGGCAGGCCTTGAGATTTATACACTGACTCCACTTCCTGCCCCGACTCTACTGCCTAATCTTCTGAGATGTGAACCAGCAGCCTTTTGCTTCTGCAGGCAGCAAAGTAAATTGTTCCCACCACCATGCCCTCCCCACCACGAGGGACTGAACCCAGACACCGTTGTCAACATGAACCCTTCTCCTACGCAGTTCTTGTCAGGTATTTGGGCATAGCAATGAGGAAATCAGCTAACACGGGGCCCAGGATCAGGACTCAGTCTGAGACCGCCATCCAGGCCCAGTTGTGACTATATTCAGGCATCAGTCTGGGACCACGATCAGAAACACAGCCTCAGCATCCATTCATGTTCACCATTATCGTCTTTCTCTGACATACACACACACACACACACACACACACACACACACACACACACACTGTGGAGCTACAACTCAAACCAGAAGAATTGAGCCAAATATTACACAAACAAGAGGTTTGCGCCAAACTGCTCAGTGAGTAATTATTAAGTTAAATTATGTTAGATAGATCTCAGAACTCCAAGATGAGGTAGTGCTGGGGCCAAAGAGGAGCAAGAGGACACCACATGTCTAGAGAGAAGGGACCCAGAATTCAAGGGCACCAGAGAGAGCTGAAAATTGTTTTGACCCACTTAAGTAGCTCTTGGCCAGAGAACTGCATCTGTCACCTTCAGTCACAAGGTCACCCACATAGAGATCTCAGAGCCCCAGACAGCCAGCCTGGAGTCGTGATCCCTCCATCCAGATTGTACAAGCTCCAGCACCGGCTGTCACCTGCCCATATCACTGCTAAGTGGGTCAGCACTTTCCCATCACTCTGCTGATCGACAGTGTGTAAAGTGGCTGGGGTACCTCAATGATCACAGCTCAGAAGCCACCGTATCAGTAGCGAACTTGCACCTGCGGCAACATGGTGACTCTGGGAAGAATGGGCAATCTCCACCCCCACCCCTTTTGGGGACATCCGTGTGTTTTTTTTTAACATGTGTGAGTATGCCCCTTGGTTGGTCTCCCCTCTCTGCTTCCTCCAGTGTCCTGTGTGAAGGACACTTTCGAGATGAGATGCAATGAAGCTAGACACAAAATTAATCAAATATGACAAACTGGATGCGGACTGCAGCCCATCAGCTGATATTCCCCTCACTGGACTAGAATTCCTTGTTTACTGTTTGCTGTGTTTGTGAAGGAGCAGCAGCAGGGTCACTCTTCAGAATGACGACTAGAGAGACAGACAGGGAACGCCAGCAAAGGCAAGTCCAATACTTAAATTCTCCAAGATTCCTATAGGCTGGTTGTTTGTGTGTTCCATTGGGTCTAGTAGGAAGTGTCCCTCACATCCCTGAATATGCTTGTTGCCAAGGGCTCTTACTGCTAATAGCGTTTCCGCCCAACACAACCGAGGCCAGAGTTTGAGTGAGGTATGGGACCCAAGGGTCTGAAAAAATGAAGCTTGTCTTCTCTGCTTGCTCAGCAGACAGCCTGTCTGCCAGGAGAGATGTTGAGAAGAAGTCCCTTCCTGGGTAGTGTCCCACTTAGAAGCTAGGTGCACAAGTGGGGAATCATAAACTCCTCTGCAGGGCGCATCCCCTTCGTCATTCCGGGAGGGTCATTTGTATCTAGGGAACATCAAACACACTGGCTCTGTTTGGTTTATGGGCCATAGAGGGATGGTACAGGTGAAACAAACGGTTTGGAAAAAGAGTAGTGTTGGGAGTTACCTAGAGAAACAGTATCCTGAGCCCACTGAGGATTCCATTAAGGTGAGTCCTGTTGAAAGGCTTTACTCTGTCCTGGTCACTGCTGCGATCTGGCCATCTCTGTCCTGAAAATGGAACGGTGTTCATGCTGGGAATAGAGACAGGACACACTCATCTGCTGCACAGGATATGCTTAATCACATGTAGGCAGGAGGTACGGTATGTAGGTAGGAAGTATGTCAGAATGTATCCTTGGCCCTGATTGGACAGAGGCAGGAAGTACATAGACTTGTGGGTTTTGCCTTTATAAGCCCCTGACTAACTCACTGCCATACTCTGGGAGTCCTGGGTATGGAGCTGGTATACATGGACTTGGCAAGTATTCAATAAAACTTGCTTCAAGTTTGGCTCAAAAATTGCAGTAGTGGTTTTATTCTCACTGGGATTAACATTGTGTGTGTGTGTGTGTGTGTGTGCTTTAGTTTTGTGTCCTTCTCTCTGTATTGTGACTATGAGGGCAGAATCCTGATTCAGAAAGTCCGGATTCACATCCTGTGCAGCATTGTGAAAGGTGCTTGCTTCTCAGGGCCTCCATTTCCTCAGTCATAAAACAAATTCACAGAGACAATTACCATGTGTTTTTCTCACATGTGGGCTCCAGGTTTTACATCCATATGTCCGTGTATATACATTTAGAGATGACATATATAGTAGTTAATTTTGATTACCAACTTGATGGGATTTGCATTACTTCTGGACACATTTGTGAAGAATTCTCCAGATCAGCTTGAACCCCCCCAAAAGGGATGAGTCGCCCCCCCCCCACGCCGCCTTATTTTAAATCGTGACCATCCTCATGATCTGGAATGTTCACTCACCAGCCAGCACCAAGATGGCAAGGTTGGTGTCCACAGCCAAGTCAGCTCTGTCCCACAGCAATGACTGGAACACATAGTAGGTATTGAAAGCCGCCCAGAGAGGATTTAAGACACATGGGAAGATGTGAGAGACTTCTGTGTTAGTACAAGGCCATTGCATTCAAGGGACTTGCTTGCTCGTGGATTTTGGTTTTGTGCAGCAGGGTAGAGACTGCGGTTCAACTGTCCACAGTAAACATCTGCTGGGTTAACGGCTCACTCTATGGTATTTATATACCTACTTGCTTACTTCCCAGTCAAATCTACTTTTGAAGCTCCTCAAAGTCTTCTGAGTATTTTTGGTCCCTGAATCAGGACTTTACACACAAAAAAGAAAGATGAGAGATTGACTCATATTGAAGAAAAAAAAAACAACTTATTTTTTAATCTTCATCTCTCAGCCTTGATAGCATATGAAACCAGTCAATGTGTGAGACGGAAGTCAGCGAAGGTGATGTCGGAATCCAGACTTGGTGAGCTGAGTGTTGGGATCCATTTCAGGCCTTGAGATTGTCAAAAGCATTCCCTGGGGAGCCACTGTCTCAGCCACCATCTCATTACACAGACCCTAGGGGAAGCTAGGCATTTGCTTCAGAGATTTCGCCCTCTGTGGTACTTAATTAGTCATAGCTCACAGTAATTGGCTTTTCTCCTCAGGATGATATTATCCAAGACCTAGGCCAACACAGGCTGCCTGGGAGAGAGTTGTCAGCCAGTCCAAACCCCTGAGGTCTTCATGAGCTAAGACAGAGTCCAAATGGGGAAGGGGCTGGAATGTGTTTCTTCAGATCACAGGGAATGACAGGTTGGGATTTCACAGCCCATTTTCTTGAACATAAAGGGAAGAAAGACAAACAGGATGGTTTGGCAGCAGATGGTGAGCAAGATCAGCCAGGGAGGAGAATCTTTTGGGGATAGAAAGAAGAGTGGTAGAAGATGCCTGCATCAAGGGTGATGCTGATCCTCACCTGCCTGGAATGTCTGTATTTTCTGATCTCAGAGGCTTTATCCAAAGGGAGCTGGGAACTAAAGAGCTGTCTCACATCTTCTTCTGAACCAGCACCAATCAACGCCCCTCAGAAAGCACCTGAATAAAAAGTTAAGCAGGGTCTAGCTGGGTTGCCATTCAGGACCACAGCAGGGAGCCAGGTGTTCACCGCAGAGGGACTGACTCTCACAGGGGACACTGCAGAGCTGGGCCAGGAAGAACCACGAGCTGTAGACCATCAGTCTTCCCCAGGAGACAGGAGTGGGGATCTGTCAGTCATCACAGAACAAAATGGCCTCTGCCTATGGAAGCTTTTCACTCTCCTCAGCTGTGACAAGATTGCCTGAGACCTATTTACATCCTGAGTACCCCAACATGACGCAGGGAGAAAAGCTAAGCCCTGGTTTCCAGTTGGCCTTAGCAGACAGACAAGCCTGAATGAAGCAGCATTCAACAAATTTCTCCATGCTCTTCAGAGGACTGAAGAAAGGTAAAGGCTTAGAAACTGTCAGAAATTGGAGGAGACTAAACATATGTGGCTACCAAATACAGCACAGGATCCCAAGTTAGATCCCAGACCAGAAGTTAAGCATCAGTGGGAACTGGAAAAACTGAATAAAGTCTAGAGATTAGTCATCAGTAACAAGTGAAGTTTCTTATTTCAATAACTGTAGTGGTTGTGCAAAATATTAGTGGGGGCTGAGTTGAGGATGATGTGTGGGCTTTTTTGGTTGGCTGGTGTTTTTTCTTTCTTTCTTTTGGTAAATTAATGGATCTGACTGAGATTTTTGTTTTTACTGAAATAAATTCAATTATTTGATCTTTTTCCCCAAACTGAAGACCAAGATCATTATTCACAAAACAAAATTAATTAGTAAAAATGAATGATTACAGGAGCCCACCCAGGGAGATGCTGGCCAAAGGATACAGAACGTCATGTAAGTAGGAGGAAAAATCAGAGTTCCATTGTGTAAAATGATGACTGGTTAATGACACTGTCCTGTACTTTGAAAATGACTAAGAATGCAAAATTTTTAGTGCCCTCATCACAGTTGGAAGTATGCAAGCGAATTCATATGTTAATTAGCTCAATTTAGCATTCTATAATGTATACACACTCCAAGACCTCAGGTATACAATGCATGCATAGAAACTTTGACAATTTAAGAGCAATTCAGCTTATTTAAATATGAATATGGAATAAGCTAGACACTGCTGCCCACTGATGGCCCTGAAGACCTCTGTGAAAATGGAAATTAACAACTACTCAGGAGCCTTATAATCTATGGGCACCCAACCCCAGCTTCCTCCCGGATGGAACAGGAGGAGGGAAGGGATTTGAAAAGTGAATCATTTTCTCACCCTGTGATGCAGTTTTAGTGTCTTGTCTGAGAGCCTCTAGTACACATATACTTCTTCCACTAGGAAGTGGAGAAAACACGGTGGTCCTGGGGCTGAGGGACAGGTCAGCAGTCCCCGCTGGAGCACAGGAGCATCACAGGTTCTTCCTGGTACCTGGGATACCAGGTTCCCCCCACCAGTGATGAGAGTCAGAACAGTATCCATAGGATACTCCCATAAAGAATTTTTTTAAGTAAGCATATATATCAGTCAGCTATTGCTACATAACAAACATCTCAAAACTTAGGGGCATACAACAATAATCACTATCAGGCACAAAACCTACAGTTATTTGGGGCAGCCTGGAACCCCCACAGGTAAACTAGAACAACTCTGACCCGGTCCGTCATTCTCTGGGGACCAGTCATCTGTCTGGGGCTTGCTTCTCCTCTCATGATCAAGGCAGAGAGTGAGAGGAATCTCCAAGGAAACACATCTCAAATCCTTGTTCATGTCATATCTCTAACATTCTGTTAGCCAGAGCAAGTCACAACTAAGCCCGGAACCAACTGGGTGGGAGAGTGGTCTTAGAAGGAAGAAAGAATGGATATTGGCTGAATTTTTCTAAAAGCCATCCATATTTTATAGATATGTGTCTTTAAGTTTCATATGCCACAGCTCACGTGCAGGTATGGAATATGTAAATAATCTTAAGGATGGGGTTGATGATGGGCTGTCTCTAAAGAGAAGTGAGAGACAGGCCAGCAAGGAGGAGGCTTCACCACTATTAAATCTTTGGATTTTGTAGTTTTGTTTGTTTGTTTGTTTGTATTTTGTTTTTTTGGGGGGTGTTATTGTTTGTTTGTTTTGAGAAGTGAAGCCCCAACACTATCTTCCAAGGCGTTTCTATAGTAATTTTCTTGCTTGATGTCCCCCTAAGATGGTTGTGAAACAGGCAAGGAGGGGATTTCAGCTCACCATTGGAAATGAGAAGGAATTTAAATCCCCGCAGGTTAGAAAGATAAACCATGTCATCCCTACACTCAGATCAGCAGTGTGCTGCTGCCCCACACTGTGGTGGCAATCCAGTGTCCACCGGCGCCACCCCATGCTGGACTCCCTGTGAGGATATTAAGCACATGCATGAAGCACACAGCCCTGAGAGAAACAGGGTGTGATAAATCCCCTAGAGATCATCTGGTCCAACCTGGGCATTCTACATGTTTTACACATGGGGTGAAGAGAGGCCATGAAGTAGCTGTCTTCATCTGTCTCCCCTATTTCTGCCTGTGGGGAAGAGCTTAGAACAGTGGTTTCTCAACCTGTGGTTCTCGACTCCTTTGGGAGGTCCAATGACACTTTCACAGGGGTTGTCTAAGACCATCGGAAAACAGATATTTACATTACAATTCATAGCAGTAGCAAAATTACAGTTATGAAGTAGCAATGGAAATAATTTTTTGGTTGGCTGCCACCACAACATGAAGAACTGTATTAAAGGGTCGCAGCATTGGGAAGGTTGAGAACCACTGGCTTAAAGGATTGAACACCTTGTGACATCATTTTGCAGAGCAGGGAGCAGGAGACAAGGCTGGCTGATAAGTTCAAGCTGTCCCCACAGGGCATCCAAGAGGCTCCTCCTAGGCTTGGCTAGCAGGAATCTGCAATCTAACTGGAGTAGCTAGTTGAGTTCTCAGAAAGCAAGAAGCACTCCTCTCCGGAAAAGCCAAAGGACTCTGCGCCACCTGGGTAGCTTGGTGCTTGCTCTGTGATGGGCCATGCTAGTTGCAGATGGCACAAAGCTTTTCTCTATAGCAGATTTCATGCCTGAGCTGGGGTGGCATGTCTCAAGTTCCTTCGCTACTCAACCCGTATGCGTCTTCTTACCAAAGTACGGTGCCTGCAGAAGGGCCCAAGTGGCTGCCTCCTTAAATGTCTACCCCAAGTCACACTCCTAGATTGATTTTTCAGCACCCGAGACATCCAAGGAAGCCAGCTTTTCCTCTTGCCCAAGTGCCTCATTTCCCTTCTCACCATTAGGCCCCGCGGAAGGCAACTAAGAACTGCATGGGAGGAAATGAAAGCCAGAGCCAGATGCTGGTGAGCTAGCCGAAGTGAGTGGGACCCGCGGAGTCCCACTTAAGCCATTTTCAACTTTGCGTTGAAATGGAAGCGTCTGTGAGCCGCGCTGAAAGCTCCTGCAATGAGTAATGTCGCAGAGCGAGCACTAGGAACAAATGGATGCTAATTATTTTGTGCAAGGCAAGACACGTGGAGAATTTAAACAGGGAGTCTGACAGAGCAGATGGTATGGAGTTGAGAAGCTCAGGGAGGCCGGGCTGCACACTTCGTGGAAGGGGCTGCCCCAGGCACTGATGGGCTTGATACCCCTCCGCACAATCCCCAGCCTGCATTCCGGCTCCAGGCTCCTGCTGTCTGTGCAGCTGGCCAGAGCTGGGCTTGACAGCTCCTCTGTGCAGTGGGAAATCCTGCAGGCTGGAATAGAGGGGGACACCCAGCAGTCCCACAGGGAGCCTGATCAGGAACACCTCAGGGTTTTGGGGACAGCTCTTTCAAGCCTGCCCCAGGGAAAATGGTTCTTGCTTCCCACTCCCTCACCAGAGCTGAGCCAAGGTCCTGTGGTTAGTTCCTCCCCTGGAACCCTCCTACCAACCTTACATGCCACCCCTTAGTAGATGGTCTCAGTCCTGGTGAGGACTGTCTTCTGAGGATCATTGTTCTCCCAGCTCTGGTCACTTCCTGTGGACCTTCCTGGTTTGATGTCACATCCTCTCCTCAGCCTCTCTTGGCCCTTTCCTACCAGCACCCCAGCTGGGATCACCCAACTGCCTGCATCTGTTTGCAGACCACCACTCTGAAGTGTATAGTGACTGAGTCTCTCCAGGACTGGGGTCTGATGAATTCACCCAAAGCTCCACGGGAGTTGGGTTTTGGACTTTGCCAAATGGAGTAGAGCTGGCCCCTGGAGGGCAAGACAGGCCCATGACTGTTCCTCAGCACACAGACAGCAGCCAGGCTGCTCATTGAGAAGAAGTGGGACATGAGGAAGCTGTGACTCCCCTCAGTCTTCCATCTACTCAAGACACTTAGCCCCCTGACAGTCAAAGAAGCAACAGGGCAGAATTTCCCTGGATGAATCCTCAACAACCCAGAGCCCACACCTGGGTGGGGTGGGGGGAGCAGGGGGGGAGGGAGACAGCCAGGCACAGTGAGAGGAAGAGACAGTTTCGGACAGAGTTAGGACAGAGTCAAGTCTCCCAATAAACAACGCTGTGTCTCTTTGCCCACATCATGGGACAAACTGGCAGTCACAGATGCATGGCGTTTGTGTCAGGCTTGAGGTGTGCCTAGGGCGACTGTGAGCACTCCACACGGATTCACCCCATCAGTCCTCTCCACGGTCCTGTGAGTCTAGAAACTACGGCCATGAGCACTTTACAAATAAGGAACCAGGATGACAGTGATTAACTTGCCCAAGGTAACGCGGCAAGTAAGCCCCAGAGCTGGGGCTGGAATTGAGAGTGCATCTGTGGCCACATTGACACAGAGATTAGTACCAGTGAGCTCAGTCACTTGCCTGTGTAGGCGTGCTTGCCCGAGTGGGCTTCCCTGGCCTCCAAGAGGAAGCCCAAGGCAGGGATTAGCTTTCCAGAGAAACAGATAACCCAGATATGTTTCTAAATGCCATCCCCTCAGTCATCTCCATCAGCTATAGCCATTATTTTTTATCAATGGGGCTACTGTCCTGAGCCTTTCAAATACATAAAACATCCCAAAATTCTCCCACACTGAGATAGCCAGTGCAGAGAAAGCCTATGGGCATTTGCGGGGAAGAAGACCTGAGTTCTGGGGGTCAGTTCTGCTTCTCTTGTTAGCTGTGTGACCTTAGACAACAGCCTGAGCCTCTCTGAGTCTTTGACTGATTACACAGAACACTATTCAGGGCACCTGGAAATGGGAGGCAGATGGATGTAAAACACACTGTGCTCTAAGGAGAGCAGCAGAGAAGTCTGGTTGAAGTGAGGACGCAAAGTCCGGTGTACTCAGACTGCACTGAAGGGGCCTGAGGCGTCACAGGGCTGGAGAAGCCCAAGATAGGCAGGTGTGGGAAGACTTAAGTAGGAGAAGGGCAGGATTTTCTTCATGGGGCCTCCAGTACGGGGATGAAATGGGGCTAGTGAGTGAGCCCAAAGTTGCAGAGGGCTTGGGAGCTTGAGGACCCAGGGCCCTCTTCTAGCATCTACCCCAGGGGCTGCAAACTCAAGTGACTCCTGCTGGCAGGGAGGGAGATGTAGACAATTAGAAAAGAAAAAAAAAAAAGATGTCTGAAAAACTGGGGAAACTGTTTAATTCCACCAATGGCTCCCTTTCAGAAAGAAAACACTATTCACATTTGACGTGTTCTCTCTTGCCTTCCCCGCTCCAAGATTAAGTAGAGATAAAAGCATAGCCATTGGGGGAGGAAGGCAAGGGAGACCACTCATGAGCTAAGAGGATCTAATTGTCTTCCACAGGATGGTCGTGCCGTTCCCAGCACCATGTCAGGCACCTCACAACAGCTCCAGGGCAACCACTGCCCTCTTCTGGCTGTTACGGGCACCTGCACTTACAGGTGCATACACAAAGAAACACACACATGCACATGTTTTAAAGAATAAATCATAATTGTTATGCGCACAGTCGCAGAGATGAAAGTGTAGCTTAGCGCCTGGAAGGTCACTGCATCCACAGCTGTGTGTCTTGCTGTTCTCATCTCACACTGCCACTAGCATTTTCTATTTTCATTAGAATTCTTTCCATAATTTTCTAATGATTCATAATTTACCAGATGGAGACACCACAGCCTACTGCTTCATCTTAATGGTGGACTGTTAGGACCGGATCTAATTTAGTACTACAGCATATATCTTTGTCTCCATCGCTGCTCTCTCGTAGGGACATTTCTAGAGAGGGAATTCTGAAGACAGTAGAAATGCCTTACAGCTTTGACAGCCCCTTGCTGAGCGCCCTCTCATCATCTGGGAATGAGAATTCATCTAACCACAGCCTGCATATTACAGTGCTTAAGAGATTACACGTATCTAGATACGTGAAATTGCAAGGTTGAGACGCTCTGGCTTTTGGCGCAGTTTCCATGAAAAGGATGCTCTTTGCCCAGCCTCGGCCTCAGGAACAGCTAGACTTCCTGTTTGAAGTGCTGCTTGCCCAGTGGCAGTCCCTGCCAGTAATGAGTCGGGAAACCCACAGCCTGCTCCTTGTCACTCCCTGCATTGGTGACTGGGAGTGGACAAATGACTCTGCCTGCTGCCCTGGTTCCCAGAACCCACTTCCTAGCAATACAAGGGAGCCATTTGTCATTCTGCCACAGAGCTCAGCTCTGCCAGACATCTCATTCCGCTCTCCCTGCCAAGGACACAGCTCGGAAGGGCTCACTTGAATCTTGGACTTTGTGGATCAAATAGACGGAGAACTCAGAGACATTCGGTCTAATTTGCTGTGTGACCTTGAGCTAGGTACTAAGTTTCTCTGAGCCTCAGCATCTTCAGTTAGACTCTGTGATGTCACAAGTGTCATCCTCCAACCCCCAGAGTACTCAAAGAGAAAAATGGTCACCTTGTTCTGACTGATGGCCAGAGCCTGACCCACTGTGAGCTACAAAGGAAGAGAGCTAAGTCTTATTTCTCACCATGGAGAAGTAAGCTGTACAGTGTAGGGTAGAGCTGAGGCCGGAAACACTGCTAACAACCAAGACCATCCACCATGTCCTGAGGAAGTGAGGCCGCGTCCAGGTGAAGTCAGCACACAGAACAACACAGCACAAAAGGAAAAAGGCAGAGGAGGCCCTCGGCACCTTCTGTGCCGTGGACTCTGAGCTCTAGCCTGCTGTGGGGAGAGGTAGCTCCCCACAGCGATCGGAAAGGCCCTCTCCATCCTCTGGAAAGCACACAGCCAGCTCTTCCATGGAAACCTGCTTTCCTGGATGCTCGGTTCCTGCTCTTTCCTGAAGAAAACAAGTAGGGGAAAGGTTTGGGGAGGAGCAGTCTGCTGGCTGAAGAAACAAACACCAAGAGGAGCAGTTGGCTTCAGAAGCCCTGGGAAGGAAAGGGACTTTTGTTTGCCTCTTTTCCCCAGAGTCCCCGTTTAAAGGAAAGCCTCTGACTGACCAACAGTCCCTCTAAAAGAATGACAAACAACGGGCATTGGAGCTGGGCATGGGAGTGTCTCCCAGTCTTGACGCAAAATGAAAAATGCAATTCTATTTATTTCATTGCTTTTTGAATCTGACTAGGGATTTGATTTTGTTCTAGTAAATTGCAGCTTGCAAGAGCCTCGGGTGCCAATGCAATTCCTGGAAACGAGGGATAAGATTGTGCACAGAAGACTCAAAAATAACTCGGTGCACCTCCAAGGGACTTGTGTCTTGGCAGGGGAGAAACTCGCCAGGATCCTGCCCTTTAATGCTGGGGAGCCCAAGGCTGACAATGGGATCTTAAGCCTGCTAGCTGCAGGAGAGGGACATTATGGGCCTCTGGGTTCTAGTGACCTTGCTATCAGAACTGCTCTGTGACCTTTGAGGCAGAGTGTACAAAGGCAGGAATTCTGGAAGCAGGCGTCGTCAGTGGCACATTAAACACAAGTGAGTAGAGCAGGTATTTATCAGTGTGCAGGTCAGGACCCCATATGCTCCCAGGATTCCTGGCTACCTCAGTGCGCAACGAGGGCACACCTACAACCTCATGCTGAGGAAACCACCCACGCCACCCTCTTTAGACCCTCTCTCAGTCTATTTGCTGGCCTGGTACTCCAGGAAATTTTTTGGTAAGGATTGAAAGAATATTCTAAGATTCTACCGAAGGCAGTCAGAAGCAGGAAGGCCTCATAGTGGTGGAGACTCAAGACCTGGGGATCCCAGAAGCCTCAGCCAGGCTTTCAACCTCCTCCTTCCTCTCTTGCAGCGGCCCTTCCCACGTAGGTGTATCCACCCTCTTGCCCTTTCTCCCAAGTGCTACATTCCTCTCTGCTGAAAGAATCAAACCTCAGCCTCTAGGAGTCTTGGCTGATATCCTGAAAATTTTGCAAACTGAGACCTTGAAGGCTGGTGGCAAGCAGGGTCTGCAGTCCACCCAGTGCCTCTTCAATTCAGGTGCCCCAGCTTTAGTCACAGTTCTCAGTCCCTCAGGCAGCTTTGTTCAGCTGTGGTGCGGAGGAAGTTCATTCATCGAGCCCACCGATGTTTCCTGAGTACCAGTCACACACTGAGCAAGGAACCTTCTGTGCACGGTGAGTAAGGCAAGATTGTCCTTGCTCTCATGGGGTTCAGAATGACATCAAGTTAAATAATTGCATGAGTAATCAGTCTGTGCTGTCACAGAGGAGAACAGTGTGTCATGAATGTATGGGGCTGGGTGCAGTGGTAGGCCAAGGCCCAGGGTTCAGTCCATAATACTGCATGCATGCAAAGAGAGGCAAAGAAAGAGTGGAATAAGGACTGTCTTCATTTGGAAAATCTGGGAAGTTTTCATTGAACATTTGATGCTTAAGCTGAAAACTGAAAGACCCCTGGAGAAATACCAGGAGGAGAGAAGAATGTTCTAGACAGAAGAAACTGCATGGACAAAAGCCCCGAGGTCAGAGGCAGAGAGCACAGTGCATGCAGAGAATTTCAAAGGTTTTTACAGGTGGAGTGCAGTGAGCCAGAAATCAAAGGATGCCAAATGAGTCTGTCTTGTCCCGAGCCACATGAGCTGACTGTGGAAGTTGTTTTAAGGGTTTCTGTTTTCTCCTCGGAGGCACAGAAGTTTAACCAAAATACATTCAGCAGGAGAAAGGTGTGAGCAGTTCTCAAGGACATGGAGCAGAGCACTGACCCTGCTGTGAGCTGCAGCATTGATCTCCATTTTACATGCTGGGGCCCCAAGAGTAAAGGACACTCTCACAGCATGTGAGCATCTGGCTGCCATTCAGAGTAGGTTCCACAGTGGTCCTGGGGACTCAGTGCTGCTGCAATCTGTTTCATAGGAGAGACTCAAGGATGCAACTTGCCTGAGATCTGGAAACTACTACACAGCAGCAGAACTAGAAAAGGAGCCCAGGCTGGCAGTCCGCAGAGTTCAGCTGGTAGCTACCAGGTTATGGTGCAGACAGCACCTCTTTAGTCAAATGGAGCTTGAAACACTCGAAGACAGCAGCCCTATCTCTGTCTTTTTTTTTTCCCCAGAGGGAAGAAAGGAGAGGGAGGGGACATTCAGTGAACATCTGCTCTCATTAAGCAACTTGCCCAAGGTTCTGCAGCTGGTCCGACTCCGCAGTCCACAGTGCCATGAATACATCGAATGTTCTGTGGTCTTCTCCCTTCTTCCAGCCAGCATGTTATTGGTTGTTCCTCCTGGCATCGTCATCAGGAAGTCTGATAAACACTGTGGTGTCTCCTGGAAGTCCCTGTTCAAAAGCCTTCTGACCAATGTTCTCCAGAGACTTCTGTATTCAGGCACCGAATAGCTACGCCCACCAGATTCCCCACTTCTCCATTGAATGCTTAGAAGTCACCCACAATGTCAAGTGCTATGCAGAGTCACAGGGAAGGCTCTTGAGGCAGGTGAGGAGCTGAGTTTGAGCCTGTGTTGCACAACTTAGCTGTGGGAAGCTGGGTAAATCTTAATGTTCCCCTGACCCTCATCTGTGTGAAAGGCCTGCTCTCCTCCCCCATCTGGGAAAAAGGATAAGGAGATAATAGTAAAGAAAGATGGGCTGGAGAGAAGGAAGGCTCAGCAGTTAAGAGATCTTATTGCTCTTGCAGAAGACCCATGTCAGGTGGCTCACAACCACTTGTAACTCCAGCTCGAAGGGACCTAATGCCCCCTTCTGGCCTTCTCTGGTACCTACACCCATATACCTACACACAATTAAAGAAAAATAAAGTCATGACTGGGCGGTGGTGGCGCATGCCTTTAATCCCAGCACTCGGGAGGCAGAGGCAGGCGGATCTCTGTGAGTTCGAGGCCAGCCTGGTCTCCCAAGCGAGTTCCAGGAAAGGCGCAAAGCTACACAGAGAAACCCTGTCTCGAAAAACCAAAAAAAAAAAAAAGAAAAGAAAAAGAAAGTCTTTACAAAGCAGCAAAGGAAACAGACTTAGAAAGTAGGAAGTACCACCTGGCTGGGAGATCATTTCCCAATGTCTTTGTGCTGGGATGAACTAGCTAACGATCCGCTCCCAGATTCTCAGGTGTATTTTATTTCCAGAGAGTCCCCATCAACTGCCTTAATCATCCTTTTCTTTTTTCCTGGCTCATGACCCCACCGTTGCTGTGGTTGGAAGTTATCATCATCCAACCGACTAGTTCATCATCTTTAATCCGCATTTCCCTGTAGATTCTGTATCAGTTACTTCTTGTGTCACAGTAAGAAAACACGTGGCAGAAACAATTTAAGGGAGGAAGTGTTTATTCTTGCTCACAGTTTGAGAGTCTCAGTCCATCGTGGTGGGGCAGGTCTGGTGGAATTCAGGATGATGGAGCATGTGGTAGAGGGTGTTCAATATTGGACTGCGTAGCACAGTGGTAAGAACCAGGGCCCAGCTGTCACCTTCAAAGGCCCACCTCTAGATGTAACCTGGGAAGTTACCATTCTACAATGTGAGCCTGTGGGAGATGTTTCAGGTTGAAACCATAAGATTTCTGCTTAGCACATGGCTCTCCGGAGAAGGTCACCCCAGTATCATGACAGGCCTCGGCAGTGTGCCTTTGTCACTGACCATGCAGAATTCTTGCCGCTGCATGGGGATGGAAACAGTTGCCTTGCCATTCCCTGCTGAAGTTTTTGTCTGATCAGCCAGGCACGGGAGCCTTCACAGCCAGCCTGTGGGAAAGAGCGGAAGCCCAAGCTGTCAATGCTCAGGGAAGTCAGACTGCTCCATCAGGAATGCCAGGCCAGGCCTGCCTGCTGCCTCTTCCAGGGCAGAGGGTTCCTGGGCCCTGGGCTCAAGCCACAACTCAGTATTCCAGGAGTTTGAACAAGCAGTCAGATGTGGGTGTGAGTGTAGGTTTGGGCTGAAGGGAGCCCTCAAAGTCCCCACTGGGTCTCAGGCAGCCATGAAATGGCTGGTCTGCAGGATCAGCAGCCAAATCCACAGGGTCTGCAAGAACCAGGTATTTGCAAGAAATTCCAAACCATTCAAAGGGAGGCAAGTCTGAATTCATGCTAGAAGGCTACAATCATCTGCTGGGGCACCAATACTCAGAAATATTTCCCTGTTGCACCATTGAGTCATAGGCATTCCAGAACTGAAAACCTAAGTTCAGTCTGTGTGCAGATTTCCTTACCCCCTCTTTTATGAACCAAATTACCCAGAGTCCTTCAGGCTACAGTCTTCTCCCAGGCAACAAGACACTAGAAGTAACTAGTCATAGCTCTCATTACTCCACACTCCAGCACAAGGCTCAAGTGTGTTGCCCAAGCATGCTTTAGAGGGTAACATGACAGAAATAATCCGAAACACGCCAGCTCAGCAGTGGATGTCCTGGGAATTGCCATTTTGGTGGTTCCCGCCTTCCTTGTTGTACCTTGCATTCCCAAATCCTCCCAAAATTCAAACCAGCCTGCTTTAGGGTCAAATGGCAAGGCACCCATGAGCCCAGACTCTGACTTCAGAATGCTCAAGTTCACAACCCAAGTTCCACATACTAGCTGCATGAAATTGGAAAACAGGATGTCACTGAGGCTCCATGACTTCATCTACAATGTGGGGATCATCACAATCCCAGGGCCACTGAGGGGATTAAATTGAGTCAATGAGTGCAGTGTGCTTAGACCACCGCCTGGCCCTTGGAGGGTTCACTAAGCCCTGATTACTCTCATTATGCAAGCGCCCCGGTGCAGAATTTGGTGTGATATGGTGTGGGGCGTTTACCCACCAACCCCACAGTTCCCCAGAGTTTCCTTGAGTGTGAGCAGCAGGAAATATTAGATAGAAGGATTTATTGCAGAGAATGTTGCGGAGATAAACAGATAGAAAATAAAGGACAACCTCGAGAGGGCCTGGAACCTATTCCAACGGGCCCCAGGGTATTTATAGAGATGCCAAGGCGTGGAGCACAGCCAAGTGCAGACCATCTCAGACACCTGCACTCAGGCCTGTGGCCCTAATCATCCTCTATGCAGACCTGCTGGGTAAAGCCACGAGGAACCTGAAAACGGGCTCCCACAATATGGTAGAGGCTCCTGTTTATACTGTGCCAGGGTGATTCTGTCTAGACCTCTCACTATTGGGTCTGTTCTTACTCCCCATGGTCTTCCACTTGCTGATTTTGAGGGTTTGGGTCTGACGGGTATGAGCCATACGGAGTCCAGATGCAGAATGTGCACTCAGTGGAGTAGAGATGCTCCTGCTCCTGGGAGTCCCCAGCCTCTGGAGGAGTGGACTGTCTCCTTCCCTGAGTCTGTATCACTGTTTGCTCTATAGTCAGGCTGTGTCAGTGTAGACAGTACCCATGGATTTATGCTGAAAAGGGAGAGGGATCATCGGAGAGTCCACTAGAGACAGTGAAAAATAGCAGTACATCAGATGTTTGGAGGAAAAGCAGGAGGAACTGCATCCAAATGCTCCCGGAAACTGGCATGAATCCCACCCAGGGGTACACATTTGCTATATCTCCTTTTGCCCATTTTGTAGTCTTGGTGGGAAATGGCCATTTTTGGAGCCACCAGTTCCCACTCTTAACAGTTCTAAACACAAGACATCCTGGACCATAACAGCTTTAGAAGACTGACACCAGATGTGGGTCGTCCAGGCTGAGACCCTGGGGAGGACCAAGACACAGAGGCACAACCCAGCCTTACTCAGAGTCAGGGGAGCCAGAGCCCCCGGATCCCCCAAATTCATGAAGAGAACAGAGACTATCCCCACCTCACTGTGATTCAGCATGCCTTTCCTCACCAGAAGTGCTCCTGGTGGTGGAGGAGACACATGGGCACTGGAGACCAAAAGACCCAGGCTCTCATTTTTTAAATAAAAGGTAGGGATGAGTAGTTTGTGAAAGTGTGAAGATCCAAGTTCAGATCCCAGCACCTATGTAAAAGCCAGAAACTGGGGAGCCTCTCTGTAACCTCAGCACTCGGGAGGCAGAGATAAGCTGATGAGTGGGCTCATTGGCTCGCCAGCCGAGGCATGTTGATGAGCTTCTGCCTCAAAAGATGAAATGAAGGATGATCAATACTGAGTTTATTATGCTAAGTGAAATAAACAAAAAGGCAATACTGTGGCTCCACTTATATGAGGTGCTGAGAGACTTCAGCCCCAGGGACAGAGCACCGAGTAGGGGCTGTGGGGCAGGCGGAGGGACAAATGGGGAATTCGTATTTATCAGGCTGGAGTGTCAGTTATGAAAGATAACCTGGTCTGCAGGTAGATGGTGGTGACTGTCACATAACTGTGGGAGCACACTCCATAACACTCAAGTATACTCAAAATTAGTGACCAGGTACCTGGGTTTCCAGTACATGAAAGCTGAGGTAGAAGGATCTCAAATTCAAGGCCAGCTTGAATTACACAGTCCCAGGCCAGGCTAAGCTACATACTGAAACCCTGTGTCCAAAACCCAGGGACTGGGGATGGAGCCCAGTGGTATATCACTTCCCAAGCCCAGACAGGCCCTGGGTTCCATCCTCAGCCCTATGAAAACACAAAAAAACAAAAACCAATACTGGTGACCCTATCCCCAAGATCTTTCTGACCTTCACAGCTCCAGCTTGTGATCACTGCCCCTTCCTCTCAACTCACCTTCCCTCCCTTTATCATGACCAAGCCTTATAGCCTCCAACCCTTTCCCTGTCAAAGACAAAATAGTGCGTCACTGTGAACCTCGCGGGCATCCTCCATCAGCAGAGCCTGACCTTAAATGGCCGCTCTTACCTTTCCCCCTCCCCAACCTGTCTCTGCAAAGGGAAGATCTGGGATTTACTTTCCCACTGATGAGCACTGTGCCAACAAGTCCCACCAGAGAGCAAACGTTACCCCAGTGAGAACTTAGCCATGTTAAGTACTGCATCCTTTCACCCTCCCAAAATCATGTCAAACTACTTATCCTCCTGCCTTCCTGCCTCCCAAGTGCTGGGATGGTGTACGTGTGTTTTCGTAGTATAGTGGATAACTATTTACTAAGTGGAATGTTTGACTAAAAATGCACAGAGACCATGGGGCCAGGTGGCAGAAGAGTGAGGTGACCATCAAGGGGGTAACCCAGAGAATAACTGGTATCTAGTGATCTGCCACAGGTTTGTTTCCTGATTGGTTTGCAAAAGCTGAGACTGGGGAGATCATGGGAGCTAAGCAGGTTGCCTTGACCTATATTCTTCTGTTACACAATAGCATTGTTTGTCCGTATGTTCCAAGACATCAGAGTTTTTAATTTTCTCCTGTACATAACTAAAACATCCACTGCTTTTGAAAAGAGAATAAAAGGAGATACCCAATATACTAACAATGTTTATCTCTAAGCAGAGACTCTGTAGGTAATTTCTCTTCACTGACTAGCCCACATAACTTCCCAGACCTCTAACCTTTACCTACTTGCCCTCTCCATGCTCCATGTTTTCACTGCATCCTGGTCTGTGTCCCCATGAGGTCAGGGGCCTTTGTCCTCTCTTCTGCAACTTAGACATCCCAGCTCCCAGGAGGCCCTCAGTAAGTATCTGTTCAAACAAAAGGATGTCCTCACAAGAAACTTTATACATAGAGGGGAACCTACTCAAAGAGGTTAAGCCATGTGTTCTTTAAGCCCAGCCTAACTGCTAAAAGACCCACCTCTCCCAGACAGTCCCTCAACCCCACCCAAGGTCATGTCTTAGTCTCCCTGACTGACTCACACTTCCCTGATCTGAACCTTCACTCCTGCTCTGGGTGCATACTCAGGAGCTGCCTTCACCCTCCAGGCCTGTACCCACATTCTCTCTTGCCCTGGACCTCTCTCCCTGAGTCCTTCCTGACTGCCAACTCCTGGCCATCCTATGTATCTCAGTGTACATGTTCTTTTCCATAAATCCGGCCTTATTCCCTTGCTGAGTTAGGCTGCTCTGCTCTAGGTTCCCAGGCACCTTCATCTTTCTCATCTTCCCCTGACTCTCCTGATGGTCAACACTTGCCTGCCTATCTCTCTTCTTGCACCTATCCCCATCGCCCAAGCTCCATAAAGACAGATAACATGGAACTCAGGACATTGTCCCATTTACAGAGGCTTGGCATGGGCACTGGTCTTACCCCTGGGTCCACCACTTCACCCCAGGTGGCCTCCTCAGCAAAGAAAGGCCCAGTGCCCAACCTCAACTCAGCTCCTTATCTTCCTCTGGACATTTGACAGGAGCCCCTGCAGACTGTTTGGACACCACCCCTCCCTTGTCTGTGGCTTTCTTACATTCCTTTCCTGTAATTTGGGCATACTTCCGCAGATGACCCTTTTGGGACCTCCTCTCATCCTGGAATTCTTGGGAACACATCTCTCAAGAGAGTATCTCTCTGGACCAACTAGTTGGTTCTCTCTCCAGAAGTCAGAGCATGCCCTGAGATCTACACTTCCTATACCATGAGCTCTGCAAGGTGTGGTCTGCACCTCCCTAACTGTCAGGTTCGGGCTCACTCTGTTCTGCCTTCTCTTTCCTTCTCTACTCAGGCCTCAAGAAAGTAAGTAGGTGATGACTTGAAAGCATTTCTTACATGCTGGGCACTGCTGCCCACTCCTTGCCTTAATAGCACTTCCATTCCATATCTCTACCGAGGAGGTCACAGCTTCTTTCCCCATTCAGCATTTGGCCAGATAGAAAAGATGGAGCAAAGCTGGTATTTGAACCCAGAGCTAGGTACCTTGAATACAGCCTTCCTGGTAAGGCCCAGCTACTCAAACACCACTCACCTTCCTTTCTGAGGATACTACTCCTGATGCTAGGATCCACCTGCCCCCACAGGCTGGTCCCTCTGTATCCTTCAGCATCCCCTCCCCTATCCTTCCACAGGAAGCTCCCTTCACTTCCCGCGGGCTGAACCACTCACCTTGTAGACTACTGGCTTCACCAGGACAGCAATGGAGCCTCTCCCACAGGCCCTGGGCCCCAGCTTTGGCCAGTAGCTGCTCCTTAAATACTTAACAAATGAGCCCCCCGGGATGGAGCAGAGGGCCTGACTCTCACTTTTCCAATCTAGAAAGCTCTCTCCAGCAAGACAAAGACCTCATATTACTCAAGGATATAAATCGACAGTTTCAAAGGCTTAATCCTTCCACACTTGCCGCAAACCCATACACACACAGAAATAAATACGTTTCTTTTTTAGGAGGAAAAAGAAGGCATTTCATGGCATCATAAACATTGCACTTTATTTTTCATCTCACGGAGCCTGTCTGGGTTTGGTTACGCTCGGGAGCCCGACGAGGACTCAGAAGCCAACACGCACATGAAAAATCGCGTCGCTGCCGCCACGGAGGCGCACAGAAGGAGCAGACGTGGCTCTCAGCGTCCATCTGTGTGTGTCCAGTGGTCATCAATCACTCCTGGAATGGGACCTGCGTGGGTGGAGCGGCACTGTAGTCCTCGGTAAATGGCAGAGAGATCTGGTGAAAGAGAGGCTGTGAGGGCACAGGGAGATGTAAGTGATGCAGAGTTAAGAAAGCTAGGACATTTTCAGGGTCTTTAAACTCGAAGAGCCCCAGAGCCCCAGTGCTGGCCTGGATCCAGGTCAGCCTTGTCCTTTCTGGGTCCATCAGAAGTTGCACAATTCAGCCACAGTCTGTCTGTGTGCAATCCTTCACTCAGCCACACCTCCTTTCCTCTTCTGCGCTGTGCTAGAGAAGAGTGTGAGGTCCAGCCCTGGTCCCTCGCTATTTGAAGATGGCTGGATTTGGCTTTACAGTTTGATGCAGACAAGGGCGAGCTAACTTGATGGGTGGAAGGCCTGAACTCTCAGCCCCCTCCTGACTAGGCTCTCCTATATCTCTGGTGAGATGGCCATCGGGAATGGCCTCTGTAAACCGTAAAGAGCTTGGCCAAAGTGACTGTTTCAGAGAGTCATACTATGTGTTTACTGTGCCCCTCTTCCTGTGCTGAGGTGTTAACTCTCCGTGTGATATTTGAGGCTTGGCCTCTTTGGGAGATAGCATTGCATGAAAGCGAGATCCTGGTCTGAAGAGATGAAGGGCCCTATATTGTGTCACACTATTCCTATGGAGCTATGAACAAATATATACTCACCACAGTTAGGGAACTGACCACAGACCTAAGTTCAGATACCACAAAAGTGTAACGTGAGTTTTATTGAGGTTACTTACAAGAGTAGGAATGACTCAAAGACAGATGCATCGCCACAGCCCATCACAGCCTGAGTGACAGCTCATGAAAGTTGGAAACCAGGGACTCATTGCACAACCTTCAAGCAGCTCAACAGGTTGAAGAATGTCCTCTTCAGGAGGTTCAACTGGTCTGAGCCTCTTCCAGGCAGCTCATCTGATATCTGCTTCTTCAAGAAGTATGGCTGGTCTGCCAATGGCTCTTGGCAGTCCTTGTAGCTTACCTATGCTTGGAGAGGAAGGGGCCTAAAGAATCTGGTCAGTTTCAGCAACTTCCTAAAGCATTTGAGTTGTTTACTTCCTGAGCTCAACAAGCTTCCCTGCCCAATGAAAAGCTTCACCTCCCTTTAGAACAGTTTTATCTAAGAGGAAATTAATTGTTAGGCAAAACCTGTTGTGGTTTAAATGAGAAATGTCGCCTGTTGGCTGGGATATTCGAATGCTTGGTTCCCAGTTGGTTGTGCGGTTTGGGGAGGTTTTGGTGGTATAGCCTTGCTGGTGGAGCTATGTTACAAGGGACAGGCTTTGAGACTACATAGATTCCCCCACTTTCGTTTGCTCTCTCAGCTTCCTGCTCCTGCCACCATGTCTGCTGTTTGCTGCCATGCCTCCCCCTCTCGTGGACTCTTATCCCATACATTGTTTTTTGGTTATGGTGGTTATCACAACAGAAAAGCAATTGATACAATACCCTACAAGGAAAGACACCAGAAAGCTGGCTCTCCCCTACCCTCTGTGCTGGTCAGCTTTTTGTCAACTTGACACAGGCTGGGGTCACCTGGGAAGAAAGAACTTCAATTGAGAAAATAAAATACTTCTATCAGATTGCCCTATAAGCAAGTCTATGGGGTGTTTTCT
The DNA here is from genome assembly GCA_902168405.1 of Peromyscus aztecus. Taxonomy (NCBI): domain Eukaryota; kingdom Metazoa; phylum Chordata; class Mammalia; order Rodentia; family Cricetidae; genus Peromyscus; species Peromyscus aztecus. Next base: position 9,540 of record CABHPQ010171805.1, on the reverse strand, counting down.
TGATTGATGATTAATGTGGGAGGGTCCAGTTCACTGTGATTGGTGCCACCCTTGAGCAGGTTGGTGGTCCTGTGTTATATACAAAAGCAAGCCGAACAAGCTACAAGGAGCAAGCTAGTAAGTGGCATTCTTCTCTGGTCTCTGCTTCTTCAGTTCCTGCCTCCGGGTTCCTGCTTGAGTCCCTGCCTTGGTTTCCCTTGGTGATGGGCTGTGATTGGGATGTGTAAGCCACATAAACCCTTTTCTTCCCCAAGTTTCTTTGGGGCACAGCAACATAAAGCAAACTAGGGCAGTCCCACATGGGAAGACAGTGAGGCCATGGGTGTCAGGAAGCCAAGAAGAGATCCTGAAGAGGGTCTTTTGATCCTGGACATTCAGACTCCTGAGCTGTGAGAAATCAATGACTATGACCAAGCTGCCTACTTTTGTTGTTATTGTTGCTGTGGTTAGGGTGTTTTGTTATGACAGTTTAAGTAGACAGAAGACAGCATCCCATATCTCCTTCAGATTGTCAAGGATATAGAGCACTCACCCATAAGAAGGAAAGAGTCTTCAGGACAGACCTTCAGAAACCTACGTTCCAGTGTCCTCAGTGGTGGCCTACCTTGTGGCTCTGTGTGTTCTAATCTCATCTTTAATCTCATCTTTTTTGAAAGGACACCAGTCAGACTGGATGGAGGACCACTCTAAGTACCCCTTTTTGTATTAGCCATCTACCTCTTGTAAGTTCCTGTCTCCAAATACAGTCATATTCAAGGCACTTTTCGTCAGGGCTCAACCCATGAACTGGGGTGATGTAGCTTCCCATAGCAGCACTCAGTGCACGCCTCTCCTTACAGGGAAGGCAGGAGTTGGGCTTTGTCTCTTCCATACATTCTGTGTTGGTCATTAAAACTTCTCCAGACACTCAGGGACACTGGTGAACAATGTCTACTCAAGCATGTGCAGACCTTATGACTTAAGAGTTCCACTCCCACCACATATGTGTCCTGTGTTCACCCTACAAGGACATCAGAATGCTTGTAGCATTGGCACAGAGCATAATGGCCTTGAACTGGAGGCCACTCAGACACTTAGCAGGAGTCACATGGCCAACTAGTGTATAATGTGTTCAAATGATGGAATATGTCTCACCCAGCAATATTGAAGAAACTACTGCACACAGCACCCTGGATGAACCTCACAAGCACATGACTGAACAACAACAACAAAAAGCTAGATCCAGAGTAGCAAGGTGCCGAGTCTATCCACACAGAACATACAAACAGGCAATGCTGAGGAAGGCATGGTACCAGCAGTCCACGCAGTGTTTATGCATCAGTGTGGGAGGTGCAAAGGAGCTAGAAGAGAATACAGAAATGCCCCATTTCTTCCTCTGCAGGCTGGTTCAACTCATGCAAACTCTCAAAACTCTACTATACACTAAGGAGGAAAGAAATTGGGCAAAACACCTGGTGTTGACTTCTGACCTCTGCACACATGTACATACACATGTACCCCCACACACATGCAACACAAACACATACACAAATAAAAAATAAAATAATTTAAGTATTTTCTCGGGGCTGGTGAAGTGGCTCAGTACTGAAGAGCACATATTGCTCTCCCAGATGATTCCAGTTCTGTTCCCAGCACCCATGATCGTGGCTTGCAACCATCTGTAACTCCAGTGCCAGAGGATCTGATGCTCCTCTCTGGCCTCTGTGGACACTTGCACTAACATGCACATATTCCTATACAGATACACATAAATAGACATAATTTAAAAATAAAAAATTAAAAATGTGTTTCGGGGGAAGTTGTGGAAAGATGGGTAATTCTTCTGGAAGGAAAAGCCTTGTTCTAGAACGACTTCTGTGATAGTTTGAACCAGAATGGCCTGCATAGGCTCATGTGTTTGAACACTTGGTCCCCAGTGTGCAGAATCATTTGGGAAGGATTAGGAGGTGTGGCCTTGTTGGAGAAGGTGTGTCACTAGGGGTGGGCTTTGAAGTTTTAAAAATGCATGCCCTTCCCAGCTAGCTCTCTGTCTGCCTCATACTTGTGAATCAAGATGTAAGATCACAGATCCCGCTATCATGCCTTTGCTCCACCATCAGGGACTCTAACCCTCTGAAACTGTAACCCCAATTAAACACTTTCTTTTATAAGTTGCCTTGGTCATGGTGTTTTGTCACAGCAATAGCAAAGTAACTAAGACAACTTCACAAAACCATTTTAAGTAAAACCCAGCCCCACCCCCAGTCCTTTTGCCTCTAACAACTCAGTGCTAGTTTATGCTCAGCCCAGGCCCATCACTGCTAATCTCAGGCACCTGGGACCTGATCTGAACTCTCGCAGTGCCTGCCCATCATGGAGTACCCTCCACTCCCCCAAACTGCAGGGCTAGAAGACTTCTGCATCCTGGTGTCTGTTCCCCAGAAGCCTTACCTGCCTGATTTGCTTGCCCTTGGCAGAGCCTTTTGCTAGAGCAGGCTTGTGAAAAGAAGCACCCTCCCAGTCCCAAGCCAGGAGGCTGATGGCAAGGTTCTGCTGCTTACCACCCCCGCAGGCTGCTGCCTGCATGCACTCTCCTTAATAATTTGTAAGACTGACACCTGCTCCCTGACCCTGATCCTCAGGAGAAGGCATGCTTTCCACTGACCCAGATTCTGCGCCTTTGACTGTGAATAAAGAAGTTAGACTTCTGCCCCCAGAGATCAACGCTTTGCAAGATGCTCGCTCAGATTGGATGAGAAAGAAAACAGGTCTGCTCAGGGTCTGAGGTCATTCTTTGTGGGAAGAATGCTGGCCAGAGGGGCTGCGGAGAGAGGCTGTTCTCTGGGGCAGCCTTGGGAAGAATGCATCCTTCTCAGAGTTTCAAGGTGCCTCTTCTGTTTCTGTTAGAAGCCTTATGGAGGTCTAATTTACCTACCATAAAATTCACCTTTCTCTGGGCACAATTCCCTGATCATTGGTTTATTACAGAGCTGTGCAGCCAGCAGCACAATCTAATTTTACAGCGTTCCCATCCCTCCCTATAGGAATGGCTGTGCCCATTAGCACTCACTCCATTGTTCCTGAAATCCACCGCCAAGCCCTTTCTGTCTCTGTAGAGAGGCCTGTTCTGAGCCTTTCCTGAAAATGGTATCTTACATCATGTGGGTTTTCTATGTGGCTTCTTTCACTTAGTGCAATGTGTTTGATGCTCATGTGTCGGGGTTTATATCGAGACGTAAGTCCTCTTTATTGTCATGTACTCTCCCATTGTATGGACATACCACACTTGGCTTACTCATTCCCCAGATAATGGGCACTTGGGCACTTCCACAGTTTCAGCTATTCTGAATTCTACCCCCATGAACACATGCATGCAACACCTTCTATATAAATGATTTATTTTTATCTCTTTATAGTGTATTTTTATTTCTCTAGAGTAGATACACAGGCATGGAACTGCTCCATCATGTGGGCTCCCCTCAACATTTTGAAGAACTCCAAACAGCCACCTGCTGTGCTGCATTCTTGTCAAGACTTTCCATTGTCTGGGTTTTTGTTTCTAGTCACCAAGTGGGTATGAAATGGTCTCTCCATGTGGTGTTCATGACCCAGACGCTGTTTGTGTGTTTAGTATGCTTTCCTAGGGAGACCTACTTGTTAAATAATATATTACAAAGAAGGACCCCCTACCACCCCAAAGAAAAGAAAAGGTAGTCCTTTCCGATCCGCCATCTGTGGTGGAACCGCCGCCGAGATGCAGATTTTCGTGAAGACCCTTACGGGGAAGACCATCACGCTCGAGGTTGAACCCTCGGACACTATAGAAAATGTAAAGGCCAAGATCCAGGATAAGGAAGGAATTCCTCCTGATCAGCAGAGGCTGATCTTTGCTGGTAAGCAGCTGGAAGATGGCCGTACTTTGTCTGACTACAATATTCAAAAGGAGTCCACCCTTCATCTTGTGTTGAGACTTCGTGGTGGTGCTAAGAAAAGGAAGAAGAAGTCTTACACCACTCCCAAGAAGAATAAGCATAAGAGGAAGAAGGTTAAGTTGGCTGTACTAAAGTATTATAAGGTGGATGAAAATGGCAAAATTAGCCGTCTTCGTCGAGAGTGTCCTTCTGATGAGTGTGGTGCTGGAGTTTTCATGGCTAGCCACTTTGACAGACATTACTGTGGCAAGTGTTGTCTGACTTACTGCTTCAACAAACCAGAAGACAAGTAGTTGTGTATGGATTAATAAAAAGACAGGAATTGAAAAAAAAAAAAAAAAGAAAAAAGAAAAGGTAAAAATGACTCTCTAAGAGACCCTGACTGTCGTCTTCATGCTACCATTTACTGGGTTGGTTTTGCACAACTACACGCATCAACACCTTGCATATTCAGCTAAACTTCATTTCTGCTGTTATGACCCCCATTTTGTAGATGAAGAAATGGAGCAGGGCTGGAACCGGAACTCCAGATCTGTCACTGAAGCTGATGTTCTTCAGTTCCCTCCTGTGCTTCTGTAGCCAGATGTACTCTGTCATGCCCAGGGAATAAGTGTTCTAGCCCTCAGCCATTGGGGCCAGGACTCAGAAAATGAGGAGTTTCTCAGATACTATCCTACATACTTTAGATATTAGCTCACACAATCTCCCTAACCAGCCTCAAGCATGTTCCATCATTTTTCTATTTCAAGACTAGAGGGCCGAGTTCAGAGAGGTCAGCCCCCTTAGTCAAGTTCACTCAGCAGAATTGACAAACAGCCAGTCAGTCTCATTCTGGAACCCAGGATCTCCCATTTCTGAGGTTATGATGCCCCTGTTCCAGAAAGGGGGTTGACCTTCTCTCATAAAGCAGAGGCCAAGCTATGTTCCTCCCCCCGCCCCCGCTGTTATGATGAATAGAAGTACCCCTCCCCTCTGCCACTCTCCCAATCTGATCACATAGCAGCAGAACCATGTCCCCTCCTCTCTCCTGTTCTGATGAAAGAGAGACACCTACCCCCTCACTCATAATCCGTACCTTACCACTGTTAACCATGAGAAAAATAAGTCGGTTTTTCTCAGAACAAGCCACAATTGCTAGGAATCAGAGCCTGGCTAGAGCTGCTCTCGGGGCTGGCCAGCCTAGGTCCTAAGGTCCTAGGTGGTGCTCAAAACTGCTGACATCTCCAGGAACAGGGAGACCCTGCACAGCTGCTAAGTTGGAAGCTATGTGCAGCTTAACAAGATCCCTAGGCATTCCACATGCCTAGACTCCCCATGTGCTCATTGGAGATGAAGAAACAGCCCTAAGAGCTGGTGCTCACAGTGGCATCTTCAGCCCCTCTCTGTGTACCTCACTGATCCTTGGGCTCCCCAGGGAAGCTCTGTCTATGGAGCAAGCACACTCTGCTAGCCTCTGGCACCTCCCAGGCCTTTCTCAGAGCGCAGCAGACACCAACTGCATGCTCACCTCTAAGCTGCTCCCTCCCAGGATTCCTCTACCTTTGTGTAAGGAAGCTTCTCCTTCCAAGGATCTCAGCAGCTAGGGGGGTGGGCTGGGTGGGTGTCAAACATCTAAGACTGTGGGTGGATGCTTACTGCAAGTAGAGTGTAGGCCACATTTCCCCCAAGTCCTCACGACTCCCTTTACACACACCCATGTGTGTGTGTCCAGCATCCCCTCTACCTGCCCAGCTGCAGGGAGTGTGACATTGGGAGGCCTAGCTTACTTTCTCCCTGGCAACAATGATTCCATGAAACACTCCCGTCAGAGAGCATGAGGAAGACATTACAAGGCTAAGTGCTTTGGAGAAAGACCCTGCATTGAAACTGTACGGATTTAAGCTGTAAGGATCCTAAGGCTGGAGATATGGCTCTGTAGTTAAGAGTACTTGCTGCTCTTGCATAGGACCCAGGTTAAGTACCTAGTACCCACATGGTCACAGCTCATTACCTTTCATAACTCCAGTTCCAGGATCTGATGTCCTCTTCTGGCCTCTTTAGGCAACAGGCACACAAGTAGTACACAGACTACATGTAAGTGAAACATCCATACACATTGTATTTATGAATCACAATTTATTCAGAATTACCCAAATGTATTGGCTTATACATTTTCTGTTGTCAAGTAATCAATCCCTGTAAATTTACATCATATCCCAGAAAAAGCTACTATGGACCGAGAATCCAGTTTCCACTGTCAAAGGCCAGTGGGACGCAGGAGTCTGTACTTTATCACACCGTCTTCCCTTTCCAGGAGATGCTGCTCCAGAGGCAGCAGTGCCTCAGAGCACAGCACAGCTCAGGAGGCTGACCAACCGCCATCTCCCAGCATGCCATGTTCACTCCCTGATGCCATGTTTGAGACGCTCTAACCTGTAGACTTGGCTGCTATCACACAAAGTCAGAGTCCTGACGGCTTACTCAACAGACAGTTGTTTCTCCCAGTTTTAAGGTCTTGGAAGTTTTAAATCAAGGTCTGGAATTTTCAGTGTCTGGTGAGGGACCATTTCCTACTTCAGGTGGCTGTTCTTCCAATGGATCTTCATGAAACAAAGGTGAACAGATGTGTTTGTGCACAAGTGTGCATACATGTGGAGGTCAGAGGTCAACATCAGCCATCTTCCTCAGTCACTCTCCACCTTTTTTGTGGGGGGGCAGGGGTGGGGGACAAGGTCTTTCATTGAATCTGGAGTTTTGCTGAGCTGAGATAACCAGCAAGTTCCAGGGATCTTCCTGTCTCACCTCTCCTCAAGCACATGATGTGCACCCACCCCCCCCCCATGCTCTTTTACATGCGTGCTGGGGATCTGAACTCAAGTCCTCATGACTGCACAGGAAGCACTTTGCTGACTGAACCATCTCCCCACCTCCATGAGATCTCCCTCCTGAGGGCATGAATCCCAGTTACAGGGTTCTGCCTTTATGACTTAATCACTCCCCCCCAAAATCCTCACTTTGTGATGCTAGTATGTTGGCCTCAAGATTTCAACACATCCCATTGTATCCCACCCTCAGACCCCCAAACTGTGTGTCACCTTTCTGTGAAAAATACCGCATCCTAGTAGAACTAAAAGTCTGCACCCAATTCAGCATCAATGAACAGAACTGAAGTTTTAAGTGTTACCTGATTATCATCTCAATCAGATACAAGCAAAACTCAAGTGAGCTTATGAACTCAAAAGGGGTCTGTGTTTCCAAAATATAGTGGTGGGTCAGGTAAGATGGAGAGTCCTGTTCTAAAAGGGAGAAGCATTAAAGGTTGGGAAGGCTGGGGGCAATGGCAGGTACTGAAGGAGTGTTTGAGCCAGGACTTCAAAGTCAGCCTAGGCAACATAGTGATATCAGCTAGATAAATGATAATGATTGGTTGATTCATTAGTTGATAGATGATAGGTAGAGAGGTGATAGATAGAATAGATAGATAGATAGATAGATAGATAGATAGATAGATAGATAGATAGATAGATAGGAAGGAAGGAAGGAAGGAAGGAAGGAAGGAAGGAAGGAAGGAAGGAAGGAAGGAAGGAAGGAAGGAAGGAAGGATAGGGTGATGGGTCTCAAGCAAACACAAAACTTTACAACTTGAAAATCATCTTCAGATCAATGCTTTTTCCTTGGTGGAGGTCCTACCCTCATATATAGCCATACAAGGTAAAGACTTGTCCCCAAAGTTCCAGGTGGTCCTGCTCCTATGGCTTTGCTGAATTAGCACAAGCCCACAGCTCTCACAGCTTGGAGTGACAAGCCTGTGGTTCTTTGGGGCTAGACTCGAATGTTAGGCCCCTGCTGTCCTGGGCTCTTGAAGACAGCCTCTCTTCTGCGGTCCTGCTGAATAATGGCCTAAAAGAAGCTCTCTAGTTCTGTGCCATGGTTTTATTCCCAGAGCCCCCAGCAGCTCCGTTCTTAGACATCTAGGTGCCCACAGCCCTATAGCCATGATTTCATGTACTATGGATATGCACATGCTCAGTGAAAAGTCAGCCACCTGTGACTCCCAGAGAGGTGACTGTCCATACCACACTGGAGCCTACTGGAGCCAGTGGAGCTGGAGTGACCAACAGTACCTGTGGCCCCTCCTTTGAAACGTACTTGCAGTCTCTGGATCCCCTGTCCAGTGGTTGGGTCCTTTTATTGATAATTACTGCCATATGCCAGATACTTGACTCATTTATATGAAGCATAGCACTTAATGCAAAGAGCTTTCTACAGTGAAACTACCCCCTTTCTGCATTTAATATATCAAGAAATTGATACATGAAATTCAAACTGATTTATCCATCTTTGTAACACTTTAGCTCATGCAGCCTAACTCCAGTATTTGAGATCTTAATCAATTTATTATAATTGCTGGCAACCACTAAACTTGTCGAACTATAAAATAGCCTGAACGTGTAGTTTGCTTTCCAACATTCTCTATGGAAAAGCGTCTGACTGCAACTAGCCATTTGCTCATCTTTTTTCCCCCAAAGTGCTTTAAATTTGGTGAGCTTATTTTTGTATATAAGCATAACAACTACACTCACTCAGCACTATGCTAAGTGCTTTACATAAGATTTTTTTAAATAGTATTTGTGTTTATTCTTTGAAAATTTCATACATTTATACAATGTATTTTGATCACATCCCTCTACCATTACCTCCCTCCATTTCTCCTTAGTGCCTTGTACCTATCACCCTCTCAACTTCATGTCTTCTTTTTTGTTGTTGTTAATAACCTCCTATGTACAATTAACACTGCCTATATGTACACAAGTGTGGGGCCATCTACTGGGGCATGGCTATGTCCCCAAAGGAGAGTGACTTCCCTTTGTTCAGCAGCCATCAACTGCTAATAGCTTCTCTGCTAACCCCCACTCATGCTGGAATCTTGACTGACTTGATCTTATGCAAATCTCATGCAGGTAATCACAGGTGCTGTGAGTCGATATGTGCAAAAGCCATGGCATGTCCACAAGTCAACATTTCATAGCTCTCCTCATCTGTCTGCTCTTACATTCTTCCCACCCACTCTTCCACCATGTTCCCCGAGCCTTGGCTGGAAGAAGATTGATAGAGATGACCCATCTGCAATTGAGCACTCACAGTGACTTATAGTCAGCACTTTGACCGGTTATGAATCTCTGCATTAATCATTACCCACTGCAAGGAGAAGATTCTCTGACCAAAGTTGAGAGCAACACAAATCGATGGGCATAAGCAGAAATATTTAGATGACTATTTAAAATGACAACAGTAGGTTGCCCCAGGGCCTATAATCTCCTCAATCATGGGCTTTTGACCAGGTTTACAATACCAGGCATGAGATCTCTACCGGGGAGGAAGCCTAGTGTCCAGTCAGATGGTAGCTGGTTACCCCATAACTGTCATGCCAATATGCATAAGTGGGTCTATCTTGCCAGGCAGGTAAGATTTGTAGCATGCAGGGTCCAGTGCTGTGTGAGACTCTGTTGTTCCTCTCTCAGCAGCCTGGACAGCACCTTCTGGCACTATGTAAGCTAGCTATTAGGTAGGGAGTTACCTGTCAGTCAGTGTTGATTTCACCGAGTTCTGCATTGAAAGCAGTATTTTCAGCAATAAGAGTTTCCCATCT